>WTSP01022085.1:0-13823 GCA_025331215.1 Actenoides lindsayi | reverse complement strand
AGACCACATCTGGAGTATTGTGTTCAGTTCTGGGCTCCCCAGTTCAAGAGGGACAGGGAAATACCAGAGAGAGTCCAGCAGAGAGCTACAAAGATGCTGAAGGGACTGAAACATCTCTCTGATGAGGAAAGGCTGAGAGCCCTAGGGCTGTTTAGCCTGGAGAGGAGAAGCCTGAGAGAAGATCTTATGAATGTTTACAACTATCTGAAGGGTGGGGGTCAAGTAGAAGGGGCCAGTCTCTTGTCAGTGGTGCCCTGGGATAGGACAAGAGCTAATGGTAGCAGGGTGAAACACAGGAAGCTCCACCTCAACATGAGGCAAAACTTCTTCACTGTGAGAGTGACAGAGCCTGGCCCATGCTGCCCAGAGAGGTTATGGAGTCTACTCTGGAGACTTTCAAGACCCACCTGGATCTGTTCCTGTGTGGCCTACCCTAGGTGATCCTGAGTTGGCAGGGGGGTTGGACTCAGTGATCTCCAGAGTTCCCTTCGAATCCCTACCATTCTATGAGTATTACTTAGTTAACATTCCCATTGCAGTTAGATTGGCTAATAATTATTTACTATTTCCTTTGCACATGGTCTGCGCCATTTTGCACACAACAAAATTCTGAGTGCAACGTGAGCACCATTTCAGACCAGTTTTGAATGAGTGTGGTGGCAAATGAGCTGAAAAATAATAGCAACTGAATCCCACAGTGCAGTCATGGAGGAGGTGAAAATGGGAGCCATGGTCTCTGGGCAGCTGAAGGAGACATCCAGAGAACACCACCATGTAAGACCCTGGAGATCCGAATGGCTTAAATATTTATTGGAGGAGGAATGAAGCAGCATGTGACCTAGTCATAGCTGAAATATTCAGGCATGTTTTGGGGGGTTTTTTTGTGTTTCTGGAGGGTTTTTTTTGTTTTAATTTTATTTTGGAAGGAAATATGGGAAAAAAATGCTGAAAATCTAAAGGTGAAAGGTAACTTCTTCCAGGCTATCTCAGTGGCAGTAACTGTCACTTTCTTAAAGAAGTGAAGGAGTGAAAACAGCAAAATAGAAACAGATATGACAAAGCGGTCAACAAATGTGAAATAATACTGCTTCCTTGGTAGACAGTTTCAGTAGCAATGAAATAAATATTGTCTGTTGTTGCTGAAAGAGTCTATCAAATACATATCAGTAAACCCCAGCATCAAAGTAAAAAACACAAGAGAAGAGATCAAGATGGTTATACCAGGAAAGCTTTAAGAGCCTGAATATTTGTGCAGGGAAAAAAAAAAATAAAATTATACATCAAGTGGAAAGAAGGCTGTAAGTTTAATACAAAAATAATGGAAAAGTCCAACTGTGAAGGAATAAAACTAAGAAAATTAATATAGAGAGTGAGGGAAGATTAGTTAACAACAAGAAAAACAAAAGCAAGTCTGAAATCACTCAAAATAAGGGGAAGACAAAGGGAAGGACAAGTCCATTGTCTCATTTGAAAGTGAAACAGAACCTGCAATGCAGAGACAGTGAAAAATGGACTATATTTTCAGAAAGATAGTAGGTAAATTTCTATGTTCCTGTTAAAAAAAAAAAAAAAAAGGTTAATTCTGATCAGATAGATAATACAATTAATTATAAAATTGATGTAGAAGGAAGAGCCCCAAGAGAGAAGGCCTGATTAAGCAGTGTGGAGGTAACAGGGATGTGTTTGACCCATCAGGACCTCACAGAATCAACTTGAATGCTTAAGGAAGTGGCTCTGAGCAGCTAAGTCATTTTGTTCAATAATTCAGGGATGGCAGGTGAGGTCCCAGAGGACAGGAGAGCAGCAAGCTTGACAACCGTCTTAGAAAGAAGGTATAAAACCAAGAGACCACGCAAACTAATTCCAATACCCAGGAAGATCTTGGAGGAAATTTCTAAATTACTGTTATACGTTATATAGGAACTAAGCCCTGCACTACTATATGATTTATACTGTGATATAAATCCTATTTACCATGAAACCACATGGATGTGCCATAAAGAATGCAGAGGATACATTTTCCTGCTTTACAGCGTAGTTTTTCCCTGGATCAGGGAAAGCAGAAGTTGTGCTAGGCAACACTTCAGATCCCATTCTGTAGGACTTTCTGGTGTCTTCACTAGAGTGCGGTCTGGATGAAATCAAACAGGTAACCAAAGTGAATCAAGTACCAGGCTCAGTGAGGAAGCAACAATTGTTCATTGACTCTCAGAAGGTAATCCTACAAGAAGTGGGATCCTAGACCCCTCTGAGTGGAACTCATCTCTTCAATATTTCCCAATGATTTGCCACAAAGATGTTAACACCTCAGAAAACACTCAGAGCAGAGCAATGAAAATTCAATGAAAACACAATCTAGGAAGAAAGAAAGGAAGAACTTAGTTTGCTTCATCTAGAAAGAAAATAAGGGGAACACACAAGTCCTCCAACTTGTAAAGGACAGTTGGGAATAGTTGACTATATTTCTTCTTTATCAGGGAAGGGTAAAAAGAGTCAGCTTAATTTGTAGCAATGAATAGTTAGATGTGACTTCTGGAAATCTCCCTTATTGCAAGGGATTGTCAAGGACTCAATTATCTTCTACATTAATGAGGGAAATGTTATAACAAATCCTTAAGATCGACAGGAAACCTCCATCAGCAGTTGGTAAGACTTCAGGGAAGACATTCTACAGTGCTTGCCCTCATCCTTGGAAGCTTTAGCAGGTGGGCGTTATAGGGAAATCTCATATATCTCCAGGACACTTACATGCCAACAAGACTTGCTGTTTGATATGACAGGTAGCAAGAAAAGGTTCATTCGATACATTTTTTTAAGTGTCAAGTCACTCCACTTAGTAGCAAAGGCCATGAATGGAGAAGGCACATGAAAAATTCACACACATGTCTTGGGTACCTGGTAGTCAGTGAAGTGCTTGTGGAGACTGTCAGACCAATATGCTTTGTCCTGTGGTTGGTTTATCTTTCTTCCATGCATAGGTTTCACTACATAGTCAAAACTGTTCCAAAACCATTCCAAAACCACCAGCCATGGCCAAGCTTGTGCTGTCTGGCTCCTCAGAGAGCATTTTCCACTCCAAGGCCTTACGCAGAGAACAAGGCAATATGAGTTATAGTAATGATTAACAAAGATGAAGGAATCTCACAGGCAGGAGGCTGAGCTGGAACCAAAAGCACTCAGAAAACTTATGTCTGCATGACTGATTTGATGATGATGAGAAGAAATAGAGTTCAGTTTCTCTGCTCAAAGACCTACATCAAGAGCTTTGTAAAGGATTCCCAGCAATGACAGATTGAGAGCTGGCTAGAGAGAGGTGGCTTCCTTCCATGTATACTCAGAGACCTTCCATATCAACAAGTCTTTGGATCCTTCACTGATATTCGTAAAACTCAGACGTGGTCATTCACAGCAAAGGACATACTCTTCTAAGAAAACAAGTCTTTTCCTTTCAAAATGTTTTCCCGTCTCACAAGTCTGTATCAGCACTCACAAATCATGATACTTTGACCTTTCACACTACAAGCAGTAAACCCAGCTGTATATGAGGGGGAGTAACAAATTCCAAGAGGCACAAACATATTCTGTCCAAGACCCTATAACTAAGATTGCTCGTTATGTCACCAGGTGTAGCCTTCTATTTTTACATCACTAAAGGTTGTCATTGCCTTCCCCTGCTTTCAAGGCCCAGAAAAGATACTGAGGAAAAGGGGAGTAGGAAGGAGAGAGACATTTGGAATTACAACGTAAAAAGTCATGTGGTCTTGCTTTTTAAGTCATCTGGCCAAGTGGATAGATTTTTCCTGTCTCTGAGGCCCATTGGTGGGACTAGAGAAGGCACAGAATACCACCTCTTTTGTTAGAGCAGAGATGCAATCCATCTCCTCCTTTCCCCTCCCCTCCTGGAGCTCCCAGCAGCAGGAACTTATTTCAACAGGTCAACACAATGCATCCTCTAACAGATCAAGTTCTGGAAGCCGCCTTTGCTTTGTTCATTGAACACATTTCTGGTACAGCTTTGATCCTGGGGATCAGTGCAGCATAAAGAATGACAACATGATTGCCCACTGCAGCATGACACCAAAAAAAGCAGCTTCCCTCTCTGTGATCACTTCCAAGAGGTGCAGTGGTTTGACGATGCAGCTGCTTGCAGGAATTTGGGACCCAGGAGGTCTCTTCTGGTTCTTTGTCCTCTCTCCCCTTGTCATGAGTCCAGAAAGGAGGGTGGATTTAACATCCAATAGTTACACAGGGCAGCTTTGATTCTGAGGCTAGGAAGAAACAAAACTAAACCAAGGCTCTTGCTCGCTTGATTTGTGTTTCCTGGATTTTTCTCTTACACATTCTAAGGACATTTTTTTTTTTTAACAGGGAAAAAAGCAACTGAGCAACCTTCTTGACTTAATCCTGGCCCACCACTGGTTCACAGACTAAAACCAGGCAATTTTGGGAATGAAGTTCTAATTATCTCACCAAGGTCATGGTGGTCAGCTGAAAATAAATTCAGCCTGCCCTCAAATCCCATCTACCCATGCAACAAGGTAAAGCAGGGACCCCTTAAGGGACAGCAGACCCTCTTGCAATTCCATCAGAAGAGTAGATGGGATTGATGGCACATGTTAGGCTAGGTCTAGGCTGTTGTGGACAGCGTAAATGCTGGAAGCACACTGGTTTCCCAAGCAGGTCACCCTGGGGTGACTCCAGCATGTAAATCGTGTCAACAAGGAGCAAAACCAGCTTTGCAGCCAACTTTGAGTAACTCCTATATAGCCATATCAACACAGCCAGTGAAGATAGGAGTTATTTCTCTTGGCTTGTGATGCCCCCAGTAAAGCTTATCCTCCCTGCTTAGTCACCAGAAAGACAGTCCTGTCATCCTAAAGTAGACACTTCCCTAAAAGAACCAGGATTTACAGTAGTCTCCACTGTCTGTAAAAGGATCCAAGGGCAACCAGCTCAGCTATCCCTTGCTACACGTAATCATCCAAATCCCGTCTGGAGTGACAGTACGGTTCTGCTTCCCTCACAGTTTAAAAGGTCCATGTAATCTCCGAGAGTACCAGCAATAGTTGTTACCATCTGCTGATAACCCAGACATGTATTATTTTCTCCAAACACCAATAAGGTTTGTTTGTTTCCTCTTGTACAGCACTCTTTTTAATCTTTGTTTTGACCTTAAAAGACCTGCCAGTGTTAGTCCATGAAATCAGCTTAACAACTTTCCCATCCTTTCACTTCTGGTTTATGAAAATAATTTCCCCATTGGTTCCACTTTCCTCCTTTATCCCCGCAATTTCACATTTGTTGTTGTTGTTGTTGTTATTGGTTATTTGTGTCTCTCACCCTGGTCCCCAGCAGTTCCGGTTCCCTGCAGAGAAATTACAGATTGCGGTAATAATTAGTTTGTAGTGTTATCTGCTTCTGTCCCTCTTAATAGCTCTCAGAATAAAGCTGTCACCCAACACTGACCATCTCATGCAATCAGAATAATATAAAAATAACCTTCCCTAGTGCTGTCAGTGGTTTTCTTGCTTTGTTTCCTTAATTGTGTTTGTTAATCAGAAAACACAATTAATTTTCCCGCTTCCACGTCTGCAGCTTCATTTTTTGTTTCCTCCGAGATGAGTTTAAGATTGTGTTCCTGTTTATTTGTCTATTTCCTACCACCCTCAAGCTAAAGAAACCTACATCAGTTCTGAGGGTGGAGAACTCCCTATTTTTGTTTGAGTGTATTTATTTATTTTTACTGGTTACCCTGGTTTCATTCCCACTGTGATTTCAACCTGTTTTGTAAACTCTATGGGACTGCAGTATTTTTAAAATCATCCCAAGTAAAGTATAAGAGGCCCTGGGTCCTTGGAGTTTGTTTCTAGTCCATCACTCACTTCTCCGCATCTCGGTGCCTTGGTCTCCTCAGCTGCATCACTGACACTGACTGGTTGCATGGTGTGATCTCTTAAGTTCTTCAAACCAGGCTCTTGCTATGACAACTTTGGAGCCTTGATCAGGATTTTCAAGCACACACCAATGAGGACAAAATGTGCTTCCTGTGGATGCTGGGTAATACAAGGTTTTCTAAGCATCAGTCCTCCCAGGAGAGGTTAACTGAAAGGTCCCCAAAATGGTGTTCCAATTGAAGCAGTACCTACAGACATGTTGCCTTCCCTTGGAGGTGGTTGTGTCAGTCTCTGGTTCCTTCAGGATGAGCCTATACAGGATTAAAAGCCTCATCTAGGCTCCAAATAGAGCAGTAGGAGTCACAAAGGAAAGGAGGCATTTGGATTTGTCATTAAATTAAGATGCATTTCCTTTGTATTGCACATGGAATGGTAATTAACTCACTGATTAACTAAAGAAGTTTCCCTTGCCATAGAATCAAGGGCACCAATCGCTCCTCAAGTCCATCCCCTGAAAGAGTCTCTGCAAATAGTATTGTCACCAATGATGTAGGGAAAAGTGATGCACAAGCCAGGATTCATCCTGTGTAATCACAGATGTCTAAAATAAGGATATCGTTTCCTTTGGCTCTTAGTCATGGGAGAGAGAAGTCATAGATTTCACGGGATTCAGCCCATGGAATTTCAGGCGTGATATACAGGACACATGAATGTGAAACACAGGGCCCTCTCACCTCGCAGGAGTGTAGGCAGTGGCTCTGCAAGGCAACACTGTCCCAATCAAACCAATGCTCAGGTTTGTACCTGCTTGGATGAACACAAGATCAAGTGTTGGAAATACAGGAGCAAAGCACACCCATAAACAAAGGGAATCTTAGAAGAGCCATGAAGATGGTCTATGGACAGTCCAGCAACAAAAAAGCCAAATGTCCAAGACTGCAAGACCACTGTGTATGAAACAACTCAGAGGAACTGAGCAGTAGTTGCTCATCACAGCCTAAGTGGTAGGAACACATTTCAGAGCTGCCCACAAAGCCATTGCTTAAACTTCATGCAAGCAGAGACTGATGCTTGGAAAACACTTGAGTGCAGGGCCATTCTGGGAACAGGACCATGGGAATTTCTTACTTCAGAATAGCCAGATTGCTATCAAATGTGAAACGTATTTCAAGAAACCACTTATGAGCAATCTACTGAGTGAAATATCAGGAGGGATTGCTTCAAATTCGATGTAGTTACAATCAACTGATAGGCAAATTATTTTTCTGTGCCCCAATTACCCACTTCGTTGCTGTTACAACCCCCTGTTTAAAAGCCAACATCACTCCCTCCTGGTGCTACATTTGATAGCAAAGAGACAGATAAGGGAGCAGAGAAAATGGACTGAAAAAAACGACAATTTCAATGGGGACAGGACATCTGTTGGGGGAGTATGTTGTGTGTATACAGGGCAAGGCAGCAGTGCTCCAAAAATATTCTTGAAAGCTGTCACAGATCACAGGATGAGTGTCTGCAAGATATGGGATGAAATCCTTCTTCTCAAATCAGTGTGAGGAAGGCTTCAGCTAGAGCTGTGCTCATTCCTAAAAACATGGGATAATTGGAGAGTCTGGAAAAGTACCACAAACACCCAGAAAACAGATCCTGCTGGGAAAGTCAGTGCTGCTTAGCATAAAGGGACAAGACCAAGAGTTAATTGGTAATTTTGGTAATGGTCTTCAAATGAGCCAAAAGGTCCTTCAAATTCAAAGACAACAGACTGCTCTCCATGTCTACCATTAATAGAGAATCTCCATGGGATGGGACACAATAATGAGCATAAATGCAGAGAGAAGTGGAGGGCAGAATATCTAATTCTCAAAAAAGTGCCTTTGACAAGTGTAGAGATCTCCTCATTGAAGATTAATGAAAGTAGGTTATAGAAACATCTATGAGAAAACCCTGGACTGGATGGACTCTTTCCTGGTTCAAAGGAACAGGCAAAGTGAAAAACCTTTGTTTTTCCTGGTTGTCTTTAGGCTTCTGCTGGCTGCCATAAGGATGCCTTTAACTTTCATCAGATGATGTGGCCTTCAAGATCAAATTGTGGTAGTCATCAGTGAACAAGGCATAAAGATGTCAATAGTCATGACAGAGTTCAACATAAATCATAAAAATCACAGAATTGTTTAGGTTGGAAAAGAACTTTTAAGTCCAACTGTTAACCCAGCATGGCCAAGTCCACCACTAAACCATGGCCCTCAGCACAACATCTATATAAAGAGTCAAATCATAACAACTCAAAAGGCTTGAAGCCATTTAACTAATGGAGCAGTACAAAGTAAGTACTGGGTGTATAATGCTTGTGTGTCTTGCTGAGAATTTTGTGAGATATTTTCTCATATAAGCAGTAGACTTACCTAAAGTCCCTGCCCAGCCAATGAGAGGGAAACCAGATACACTATGCTAGGAGGATATTTGCCCTCCAGAGCACTGCATGCAAATGGTATTATTTGCAATATGCAAATTTTGAGGTCTCACACCAAAATGTAAGGTGATTATGCACTCAAAATATATTTGGGAGCAACTGCACAAGCCCAAAGGAAGCAATGAGCTACAAATAAATGTTATTCTTTCATTTTATGAAAGGGGAAACTCGGGCATAAAGAAGCTGCCTGAAACATTCCAGTAGGAAAAGCAAGTTGCTGGAGAACCGGGAATGGGCTCTTTCAATGACGACTTCCACTTTGGTGCTTTCATGACCAAGCATCCCAACAAGGAGGCTGCAAGTGAATGCTTCTTCCTTTCATTCTACAGTGCCCCATTTTTAACAAATAGGACAAGTATCTGTCTAGAGAAGCAGAGGAAGGCAATGCAGCCTAGGAAACCCACCTTTCACCTGAAGATGTCTTCTTATGTGTTTTTCCTTTTGGCCAGCCAAATGTTGCCACCCTTTGTTAATCCTCCCAGTTTCTCTTGGAAGCCATCCTAACTCACCTTCTCTGCTCATTATTTTCCAGCATTGCCATCTCAGGGCAAAGATAACATCCCGGAAATAAGCTTCAGGTTGTAATTACAATACATATTGGTTTATAAACTTGATTGTTTAGCAGGGCAGTCTGCAGTCGACGTTCATGGAAAGAGGAGGAAAGGAATATAGATTACAAATCAGGTGGAACAAAGGAGGCTTGGAATGAAAACACAAAGGAAAAAAAGAGATGATCAAGACAGAAATAGAAAGATACCACACATGGTCATTTTAATGCTAAGGTCAAATTCAGTCTGGACTGTACTTTTCTGATTGTGAAAATTGATTGTTTTTTAAAAGTTCATTTAGTATTAACACAAAATCAGAAAGTTCACATGATTTAGATACATAGTTTTCCAAATAAAGTTTAGGGACAGGACTTTTTTCCCCCACCAGCTTTACTCTGGAGACCACAACAACATAGGGTTCCTGTAAAAGGAGACGGTCTTACACTATAGAAAAGCAGCCTGATTTTTTTTTCTTTTTTCTCCACTTTGTTGATGAGGTTTTTTTGAGAGCTGTGATGAGAACTAAGCTGAATAGATGTCTGTCTTCTTTCCTTGGCTGAGAAAATTCATCAGGGAGATGAGTGAAGATGAGGTAGATGTCACTGCTGGTTGATCAGCCTTAGACCCTTGATGAAGAAGCACAGGTTTGTATTCAGGGTAGCATGGACACACTTGCAGTCTGTGTGTATCAGTGATAGCTGGATCTTGGCAATCAGCTTGAGAAGCTGTTTTAAACATGTAGGGAGAAGCGCTAGTGAGCAGCTGTGTCCACTGGAAGATGCTGTATAAACCTGCAGGAAGCATCAGTAAACACTTAGAACCTGCCAAATTATCCACTTGGTGTCTGGTTGGAGGATGAAGTAATTTGTAATAGTTTTGTCCTTCCTCTAAGTAGTCAGTTTGACAGACTTCTTCAATGTTATCAATCTCACCATCTTCCTTCATTGTAGCTTTCACAATTTCTTATCACTGTGCTACAGAATAGTCCTGAAAACTGGAGTCACAATGCTCATTTGACACCAGCATGCCTAGCAAGGATGACAAGCTTCTTTACTTAGGGACCTACAGGAGAAATTTTGGTCATGTCAGGGGTTAGGGCTGGGCTGGCTACTAGATAAATGACAGATGCTATCTATTAACCACTCTCCCTTCCCAAAGGCTGAATAGTCCTCCCTCTTTCAGTCTCTCCTCTTATGAGAGGTGCTCCAAGCCTATAATCATCATCTTGGTTCCTCACTGAACTAGTTCCAATATGCTGTTGTCTGTCTCAAACTGGGGAGCCAATGTCCCATCAATGCTGAGAAGAGGGGAATGATCTTAAAAGAAAAAAAAAAAAATTTAAAAAAATCTAACCCAAGCTAAACCAACCACTTAAACAATGAGACAAACAAACCAACCAAACAAAAAACTATAATTTGCTGCTTTTACCTTTAACAACATATACTGACTATCTCTTCACCAAACCATTCACAAGAGAAACTGCCAGTTGACCCCCCTGGAAAGTGGATTTATATTTCTCCATCTCTGTATCATGTTGTCCTGGGTTCCATTTGGGTTAATTATCACAAACAGCTGCTGGCCCAAGCAGTTGGGAGGGGCTGCAGCTGGGAGGGGCCAAAGCTGGGATAAACCACCCAACCAGCCAATGGGATATTTCATACCCTACTGAGTCATGCTCCTATACAAGGAGAGAGGTGGCCAGTGTTAGAGACATCTGCTTTCAACTTGCTTCAGTGTGGCCAGAGCCGGGAAAGCTGACATCTTGGATACAGGTAGGGCCTTCCTGGCTCCTATTACTCACTTTGTCTATTATTTTATTAGTGCTATCATCAGTACTGTTGTTTTCTTCTCTCTTTTTGTGTTGTTTTCTTCAACTGTTCGTATTTCAAACCCCTGTCTCAAATTTTTTTTTCTTCTTTCTGATTCTCCTTCCCTTCCCATAGGAAGGGGTGTGGAGGATGGGGGGAAGCAGTGGGTGAGCAGCTTTGTGGTGTTTAGTTGCTAGCAGAGGTTAAGCCAGGACACATCTGTAGAGTAAAGGTATGGTGGAGCTGCCACAGAGAACGCAACCTACGCAGCAAAGCAGACCACCAGAAATGGCAGTTTGCACACTACCTGCAGTTCTTGTTCTGAAACCTGTGTGTCCTCAGAGGAAAGAGACTGTAAAACATCTGAAGCTGAGCTGCAGAAATTATTTCTTTTTTAATTTTGGCTCAGAAGGACCAGATTTTCAGCCCAGGTTCAGGAGAGGATTGTCATTGCCATACTGACAGGAAATGTGTCTTTCCTGTCCACATTGCTGCGAAAGTAAAACTTTTTTTCTTTTTTTTCTGGGAACATTGTGGGGAAAAAAAACCCAAACCCAGCTAACAGGCTGTAAATGTGGAGGTTTCTGACTGCTTCAAGCATTTTAGGAGATGTTATTGCTGCAGCTCCAACGATGTTGCCTTAAATATTGCATTTAAGTCTCCTCCATAAATGACCTTTGTCAAGGGAGAGACTAAAAGAGATGACATGGAACTGATTTTAAATTTTCTCTTCAATGTTTATAACCTAAACATAGCAACAGTAGGAGGCACATGAAAATGTCTCTGAATTTTGATCTGTCAGACTCAGGAAAAGCCTCATGCTTATGTTAAAAACCACTAATCCTGGACTAATTTACATGCAAGCCCTCTCCCAGTCTTTCTGTGAATTCTGTGCATGCACAGTCACACAGTGATGACCCAGCCAGCAGGCCTAGATACCTCTGCTCTTTAGCAGATGGCACAGAAACCTCCCAGTCCCATGGCAGAAGCCAGAATCTTGGAGTCAACAGCAGGTCTTTCCTAAGGGGCTGCAAAATCATATTTCTTTTGTTGCTCATATCTCCCAGTTCTAAACCCAAAGTGAAGCAATTCCCACTTCTAATCTTCTCCCTCTCACATCAACAAGCCATTAGTCTTTGCCCAGATACTTTATCTTGGAAACCTTCAAGTGACCCAGATATAAGGTGCTTTACAGTCCTGTGCAATGACTTAGAAGAATGTACTTGCCCAGTTCATCTGCAGCACGAAGGAAGGGAGAAATTGTCTGCTATATCAACTCATGCACCTGGAAGAAATGGACAAGATTCAGGGGACACAAATCCTCCATCAGATTTTTTTCCAAGCTATTAAAACCACCAGACAGAGACCAGATTGCTGGTGCTAAAAGCAGTGTTGTCTCTATCACACTGAGAGATTCTGCTCCTTTCCTCTTCATGAGCTGAGTGAGGAGGACAAAGTGACACAGCAGGCATGGGAAAAAGAAACGGTCTTGTCTTGGATAACAACACACCTTCAGAAGCAGAAGAGATATTAGGATGGGTAGTTGACAGCTAATGGCTGTTGAATGTCCTATGAAATGATGATTTATTTATTTTTTTTGTCAGATCTGTCCTCAATATACTACTGACCATCTCATAACATCATAGTGGCAGCTGATGATAATGGACACTCTTCCTGAGAGTCTTGGAAAAGATCCAAGAGCTGAGAGGTCTTTGGACGATGAACTGGAAGGAGAAGTTGGCGGTTCTGGGCATCCTGCTTGTGCCACTGCTGCTACGGTGTATAAACCAGAGCCTCTTTCTCCAGAGACACTGTCCTAGCACCTTTCACCAGCGCTAAATGATTTACCAAACAAATCCGCTTGAGAAATCTATAAACCTGAGCAAGTCATATGCATTATTTATAGCAGTTTCCTTGAATTCCAGATGCTCATCACAATTCATTTGCATCTCATTCAGCTCAACTCAAGATAGCCAAAGGCTGCACAAGGGCTCGTATTTCAACTGTATGCCAGGCCATCATGACCAACATGACTCTACTAGCACCTGGAAAGGTCACTAGTGGTTTGCTCTCACTGCACGTTCCTGTACTTCTTGAGAGCTTCATCTGATCTCACTTGTACAAACACATGCTAGAATAATGCTGATTACTTTGGGAGACCTCTACCTCATTTACCCCAACAGGGAGAAGAGAAGAAGCAAAGCCACAGCACCTAATCCATGCTCCAGCGTCAGGTGCTGCATCACAGTCTTTCAAGAGGTGACTATCAATGAGATGGATGACCCTTCTTCCAGGTTTATTGCCCAGGTTCAAGTCACTTCAAATCATGCTACAGCTGAGTCCTACAACACGTGAAGACAGTTCAGCTTCCCGTAAGCTCAAGACAGAAGCTTCAAGCTTTAGTTGTAGCCTGTTAACAACCACAATAGTATAGAATCATAGAATACCAGGTTGGAGGAGACCTCAAGGATCATCTAGTCTGACCTTAATATGGAGAGAAAGAGTTTATGAACTCTGTATAATCACATTACTCTGAGTGTCCACTGCAGAGTCTATGAGTTGCTCTGTGACTCAGTTTCTCCATCTTTTACATGAAGCTGATGTAGTTTCTTTTTTCCAAACCAATGCCTTCTGGGCTTAACTGTTGTCTGAAATGTTCAGCACTAGATCAGCTATGGAATGAAGAGCTGAGCAGTATTCTTAGTCTTGTCTGAAGTGGGGTAAATTAGTGTAATTTTCTCTCATAATCTTCTCCAGAATTTCCCTCATTATTAAAATCAAACAATGTCCTACTTTGTGTCGGTGCATCTCCCAAATGAATGAGCCATATGCAGTCCACAAGGTCCAGACCTCCCCAGGACTGAGTCATGGAATGTTAGGAATTGGAAAGGACCTTGAAAGATCACCTAGTTCTATCCCCCTGCCAGAGCAGGATCATCTAGATCAGGTCACACAGGAATGCATCCAGGTGGGTTTTAAATGCCTTCAGAGAAGGAGACCCCCACAACCTCTCTGGGCAACCCGTTCCAGTGTTCTGTTACCCTCACTGTGAAGAAGTTTTTTTCTCATATTTATGTGGAACCTCCCATGCTCCAGCTTGCACCCA
>WTSP01022082.1:0-18542 GCA_025331215.1 Actenoides lindsayi | reverse complement strand
TTTTTTATTTAATAAGTCATTAAACAAATAATATATTTAGTTAGTTCTTTTGTGTAGTTAATTGTTCAGCCAAAATGAACATTGGAAGCACATATCGCTTAACATTTTGGCTAAGGATGTGAAATCAATACTTTATAACATGTATCTTATAAATGTTCTCTCAGATAACATTAATTCTTCTCAGCCTTGCCTCACTACATATCATGACTAGTATAATTAATAGCTCATGTTTTAGTCTTATGTTGCAATACAGAGAAAAATATATCAGAAGGCTCTATACATTCTCTCCCCGCCTTCATCCCCCAACTGACATCTGCTGTGGAACTGGAACAAACTAGTTTCAAATAATTTAGCTGTTCCTTATGTGAGATTTCCATATTGGAAGAAAGCAGATGCCTAATAAACAATCCCTGACATGAACTAACTGATACTGAGCCTGCTGAAGTGATTTGCACTGTATTTATAATGGAATGCTCGATTACAATCTGCAAAAATAGTGAATTTCGTTTATATATACAGTATGTGTGTGTATATAAGCACACATTTGCAGACATACATGCTGTATATACAGCCATTTATATATACATAGAGATGGAAGATTTTCTTGTTTAAAACCAAGAGATAGTTAGATTACATAGTTCACCAGATATGCTATGTAATACCACAACTAAATATTTCAGTATATGTTTGCAATCTCTACAATTTAATCTTCACAAATGTCATAGAAATGTAATTTACACCTCTGTTTTATCTCTACTATATGTGATAAGACTTGACATCTGCTTCCAATTAGAAATTTCTTTTGGAGAACATATTTTTCCTTTTGTCATTTTGTGTTTGTGATAGCTTTTGCACGTGGCTCAAAAACTTTAAACAAAGAAACTAAAAAATTTTTCATTTAGTAAATGTCAGCTGTTGTTATTCTAAGCAATTAAATAAGCATTTATCATAAGTGTGATTTTTTTACAATATTTAAGATTTGATTTTGAGTAACCCTAAACTATTTGCCTTTAATTCAAAAGCAATTTAAAATCAGCTCTGTTTGTAATGTACTTCTTAATGGCTAAGAAATGTAATGTTATTTAAGAAAAAAAGTCAAGTTTTAAAGATATAAAATTGAATATACCATTTTCATTTCCTTTGAGAAGTTTGAATATGCTTGCTCTCTATATTTCCCCACTGATTCTGTTTTAATAAACAAAATAGTGATATTATTAGATGCACATTCCCAGAGCATTGTTTCTTTTCCAAATATCTCTTTAAGTCCAAGCAATTTTGGCAGGAAAACAGTGCATGATACTAGAGATGGATTTCACAGAATCACAGAATGTTAAGGGTTGGAAGGGACCTTGAAAGATCATCTAGACCAACCCTCTTGACAGAGCAGGACCACCTACAGCAGGTCACATAGGAACGTGTCCAGGAGAGTTTTAAATGTCTCTAGAGAAGGAGACTCCACAACCCCTCTGGGCATCCTGTTCTAGAGCTCTGTTATCCTCACAGTGAAAAAGTTTTTCCTCATGTTTCTGTGGAACCTCTTATGCTCCAGCTTACACCCATTGCCTCCTGTGCTATCACTGGACATCACAGAGAAGAGCCTGGTTCCATCCTCCTGACACTCACCCTTTATGTATTTATAAACATTAATGAGGTCACCCCTCAGTCTCCTCTTCTCCAAACTAAGGAGACCCAGCTCCCTCAGCCTTTCCTCATAAGGGAGGTGCTCCACTCCCTTAATCATCTTTGTGGCTCTGCACTGGACTCTCTCAAGCAGTTCCCTGTCCTTCTGGAACTGAGGGGCCCAGAACTGGACACAATAGTCCAGATGTGGTCTCACTAGAGCAGAGCAGAGGGGGAGGAGAACCTCTCTCGACCTACTAACCACACCCCTTCTAATTACAGCCCAGGATGCCATTGGCCTTCTTGGCCACAAGGGCACATTGCTGGCTCACGGTCATCCTGCTGTCCACCAGGATCCCAGGACACTTTCCCCTATGCTGTTCTCCAACAGGTCAGTCCCCAACCTATACTGGGGACTAAGTTGGGGACTAAGTTAAGAGTTGCCTACTTAATTTCTTACCAGCAATGCCTAACTCTTCTGTATTATTTGCAGCGGCTGTTTACAAGCACTCATTCATACTGCCATGGTGATGGCTTGTGCTGAGAGTGAAGGTTTGTGCTGAATAGCCTAAAGGAATGTGTTTGACAGAATTATGTTATGTAGTCAGCTGTTTGATATTTCTGTTCAGCTTAAATTACAGATAAAACCCTACTATATCAAAGGATTCTCATGAATATTTTGAAGTCAGGCATTCCGCAAGTGCCAGAACTGCATAATCTGAATTCATTCTCCTTACACATATGTATTAGAATCAAATGATTACATCTATTTTTTTACCATAAGATCCTTGCCTATTTAATTGAGGACATAGAATTCAGAATGCAAAGTTGATGAGCAGCAATTCAAGTTTGTTGTAGCTTCACTATTTATTGTGAGTTTCTATGATTTAATTGCTGCATGCTAATCTAAACTTAGTTTTTGACAGACTTGCTATTTCTTCAAGGATTTTTCTGTTGTCCTCTTGGAAGCATTTCACAAATAAGTAAGAATTTATTTTCATATCTTCCCTAGACAGAAAGCTATTTTGACACTTTTTTTTTTTTAGACATGGCAAATTAATTTACAGGGATATTAAAATAAATTTTTAAAAAATAATTTGGTATAAATAATTATTTGTCATGAGATCTTTCAATGTCAAATCTGAGGTGCCTGTAACTTACCATTGCATGGTATTATTTGATTCTATGTAGACTGAGTAACGAAATAGACATATCACACCACAACAAGGATCCTTGTCCCCAGCTGTCCAGTTCAGGTACCACACAGGAGCACGTTTCACACACAGTTTTTTCCCTATGGGTGTCAAGATGTCATGCATTTTGAAAGTTAGCATTATGAACAAAATGTTTAAGTAAAGAAACCTTAAATATATCACTTCGTAACTTTGAGCATCTACCTTTGCTGTCTAGTGTAGTTTCTTTAAATGTAGGTTTCTAACAGGATCTCTTCTACAGTCTGATCCTTCACACACTCATTAGGTACAAATAGGACAGGCTTTTGCTGCAGACTGGTAGCAGAAAATTTTACGTATATGTTTTATGGAACCAGTTCTTTTAGTAGTTGTAGTGGAGAACAGAGAAGGTAAATTATGTGAGAAAAGGCAGCTCTCAAACTCTGGCACCATTGCAAACAAGTCTTCCAGTTTTACTCGCACATCCTCTGCTTTCCCTGATTTTCTGTGAAGCAATGTAAAAAGAACTGCTGTTTTTTCAGCTTCTGTAAAACTGTCTCAGTAGTATTGCCTTCTGACTTTTGCTGCTTTTGCTCTTGTTACTGTAATGTAAATACTCACTGTAGGTGCTGGAATGTCTCAGTCTGGTTTTCAAATCTGAGTGTGGTTTAATCAAACCTGATCGAATAAGAATGAGGCATTCTAGGACTAGAAAGTGTATTTAATTGATATCAGAAGTCTGAGAACTTTCTTTAGTATTAATTGTTATAGAGTTTTAATGTCCTTGGAAAAGATTGAATTCTGAACTTCAGAGAAAGAGCTTTCTATATTCTCAAGCACTGCAACTGTTGGAGTTCTGCTGCTGACAGTGCAACAATAAAGATATCTGTCAATAAAATGTGCAATCTTGGAAAACAATACAAAACAGAAAAAGCAACAACAATAATAAAATAAAATTTAAAAAAAAAAAAGGAAAAATGGAGGGGAAAATGTGAAGTAAATCAGTAGTATATCACAATACTGGTTTTTAAAAACAAAACAGAATAGTCTTGACATTGCAGGACCTTTTCCTGTTTTTAAGGTATGGCATTATACATGCTGGTGGCATAGGAAAGTACCTCAGTGACTGGATCCTTGAAGGGGAACCTCCATTTGACCTGATAGAATTAGACCCCAATCGCTATGGAAAGTGGACCACCACAGACTACACAGCAGCCAAAGCAAGAGAGTCTTATGGTTTTAATAACATTGGTAAGAAGGTATTTTTAAAAATACGTTTATCTCCTGAAAATGTATTTTAACAAAGCCCACATCTAGATTTCTGTGTTCATATGTATGTATTATGTCTTGATGATGATCTTAGTATGAAATGGGTTTTGATTTGTTTTGTTTTTTCCCCTCTAGTTGGTTACCCTAAAGAAGAAAGATTTGCTGGGAGACCAACAGAGAGAACCAGTGGGCTGTATGATTTGCTGAAGTCAAAATGTTCAATGGGTTTTCATGCAGGATGGGAGCAACCTCATTGGTTCTACAAACCTGGAGATGAGACTGGATACAAGTAAATGAAAGATTACCTTCCCCCCCCTCCCCCCAATAAATTGTCATGATAATGAGGGCCAGCTGAGTTAAATTTAATGAGAAGCATTTAATTATTATTCATTTCTGATAAAGGTATCTATCATGTACATCTGCCATTCTTGTTTTTTCCATAGTTTAGAATCTGTTTCATTCTGATAAAGCAGACATTTCAAGGTATTCACACATCAAGGTATCCTGTAACTCTTCTAGGTTTAGGGTATCAGGGAGCAGTCTAGCTCAAGGAAGAGATTAAAGAACATTTTGTTCCTTTTAAATTTGTGTTTGTCTCCCTTTCTTACTATTTGATCAGCAGCACAGTATAATGCTTTCATGAAAAAGCTCATTCCTCTCTGTATAATTCTAAGGAAAGGAGAAACCTAGTTCTCCTTTCTTTCTTTGTTTTGTTTTTTTTCTCCCTCCCCAGTTCCTCCCTACCTAATTACCTGCTTGCATCAGGGAACATCCAGCAAATAAATGTTTTTCACGGGGATACTGAAGTCCCAGACTAAATGAGACTCATAAAGGAATAAAGAGGCACACTCTTTGCTATTCAGAAACAAAGCCTTTGATGCCTTAAACTCAAATAAATGATTCAGCAACAAAATATGCTGTAAATTACACATGACAGACTATTACTTCTTCTAATGTTTGAACAGTTCACAGCTTATTTTACAAAATAGTTGATAAAATATCAATCCATATCTTTCTCTGTTGTTAAAGGATTTTAATAATTAAGCTATGTTAGACCAAGGAAAATATTGAGTAAGCTACCTACAATTAGCAAAGTCTAACTCTTTTGAATGATTATTAAACTGAAGAAACTGAAGCCTACGTTTTGCTGAGAAGAGCACAAATTTTCCAAATTGTGTTTCATGTGTGTAAATGCTCTGTTGCAGACCCAGTTTTCGACGCACAAATTGGTTTAACCCTGTGGGTCGTGAGTATAAACAGGTTATGGAAAAAGTCGGTGTGATTGACCTGTCACCATTTGGCAAGTTTAAAGTAAAAGGCACAGATTCTGTTAAGCTGCTGGATCATCTATTTGCAAATGTTGTTCCAAAGGTAAATGGGACAGTGATGACTGTTTTAATATAGGATTTAGACAAACAAGATCTGTTTCAGAAATGGAAAATGAAACATAATATTGCTGTACCTTTCAAATAACAAACACTCAGATCCCTTGGTAAAGTTACTGTGTCAGGAGATGTATTTCACTCAGTTAAGAGAATGAACAATGGATTTCATACTTGGGCAGTCCCAAGCCTCTTGTCACAGATCATTGAATCACAGAATGGTTGAGGTTGGAAGGAACCTCTGGAGGTCATCCTGTCCACCTTCTGTTCAGGAAGGTCACCTGGAGCTCATTGCCTAGGACTAAGTCCGGATGGCTTTTGAGTATCTCCAAGGATGGAGATTCTACTATATCTCTGGACAACCTGTTCCTGTGCTCAACCACCTTAATCACAGTAAAAAAGCGTTTCCTTATATTCAGACAGAACCTCCTGTGTTTTAAATCTTTGTCTAAAAAAGTCCAAATGACTCTCACCTGGAATTATTTTACAGCAGTAAATAGCAGAACAGCTTGGCAGCTGCCTGCCTAGAACTACGCTGTACTGTGGCAGCTTGAGGGAGCAGAGGAGCGGAAGGTGCACCTGCCTGACCATAGCTGGATGTTGTATTCTTCCTGGATGCTGAAGGGAACACTTTTATTGGTTGTTTTTCAAATGTGACCCATGCTTGTTTTTCATCCCCTCATACTGACTTTGTTTATAGCTGGCTGCCCAGAACAGTCAGGTTGCAATTATGCAGGATATTCAGCTTTCAGCTCACACCTCTCCTTTCTCCACAAGTGTGACTGCTCATAGATTCTCAGAATGTGATCCTTTTTTCAACAATGGCACACTGTGACAATCTGCCCATGTTTCTTATTCTAGGTCCTCAGTTTATGGTAGTGCTTCATGCATCCCTTTATCTTCCTGATTTGTCAATCACTCTCATTTAGTCTCTTTAACTTCAAATATACACCTCCAGCAAACACATTGTTCCTCTCTAAAGTGCTACAGACATGGCATTTACTTGTTTCAGCAGGGAATTTCATCATGTTTTTGCTGTAGGTGATGGCTTTAGCTGCTTCAGAAATCAGAGAGAGGAAGCATAGGGAAGCAGTAAGTAAACTGAGATTATAGTTATGAAGTTAGATAACTTCTTCTAAGGTCAGAGGTCACAGCCAAGTGAATAGGAAGGCTCTACACAAGAATGGTATCTGATAGATTTAGGAGAAAGAAGAACCTGAACTGCCATATAGTTATATATATATATTTACTGTATTAATTTTGTGATAGCAATAAAGATTACAAGTTTGTTTTCCTTCTAGCTTGGGGTAAAGGTGGGGTAACTGTGTCATCAGTGGGCATGGATAACACTTCCTGAATGTATTTATGCGGTGGAGAGAAAGTAAGATTAAATGGGAAATTCTGAGAAAAAAAATGAGTGCTTTTTGTAGAGTTTAATTGGTGTTGCTGAAAGGCAAAAAGAAAGTTGGATAGTAAGGTAGAACAGTTTATGAGTCCACTTAAAAATCCAGCATTCACAAAAGTTGCTTATTAAAACCCTCTGATTTTTGTACTGTTCACTCTTGTCTGCATCATAAAATAATTTGGTGAAGTTACTGGAGACACATTTGTATCACAACCAGATTTAGTGTGACCAGCATCAGATCCTGAAAATTTAGCTATGTGCCTGTAATATGCCAGTAACTATATTGATGTAATAGAACCTTGTAAAGAATGTTAATGTTTTCAATATTTTTCCTTTTTTCCATTCATTGTCTGGAATCTGGGTGATTGACAGGGTATTTATGAAAGCAGAATGAAGTAGGAGAGGTTAAATTCTGCCTCTGGAACCAGCTAAACACAGCAGATATGGCACATTCCTGTTTCTGTTTCTGTAGATGATATTTGTATGAACATGTATATATTTTATGATTACAGCTAAGTAACAGTTACTTGAAATTTTGCTTCTAAAGATCACTTTCCTACACAGTGCCTTATTCGAATGTACTCATGTGTAGATAGTGGGCAACTACATAAAAAGAGCATACATAAATCAGGGCAACAAAAGCATAAGCCAACTCACTATTTCCTTCTGTAAAGTAAGGGGCAAAGTATATGTTATCCTTTTTGGGATGTGAAAACATTCACATGATTGAAAAAAATATTTTTCTCAATAACACAGAATTTTCTGTTCTGATGATCAAAAAACAAACTGAAAGTGATTGAGTTTGCATTGAAAAGGCATTCTTAAATGGAACTTAAGAACACCTTGTCTAATACACAATCAAATATTTATAAAGATCTTGATTTTTTCTTATTTAAAAAATTTCTATTTTTTCTGTATAGAAAAATATGAAATTTCTAATATAAATCTTAAGTTTGGCCAATTGCATATCTGTGCATTCCTATTATGGCACAGCAGAACAAACATTTAAAAATTGTTTTTTCATTTGAAGATATATTTCCATATAATTCATAATGTTTAAGAAGTCAAAAGTTTTATTTTACATTCTTAATATCTGCACATTTTACTCTATAGGTGGGTTCCACAAATATAAGTCATATGTTAACACCGAGAGGAAAAGTTTATGCTGAGCTAACAGTCTCTCAACTGTATCCTGGAGAATTTATGCTTGTAACTGGATCGGGGTCAGAACTCCATGATCTGAGGTTAGTTTATTTTTGATACAGTAAATGCTATACAGTCACATTAATACAGAAACTTTTTTTACTATGTACCAAATTCTTAATTATTACTCAACAAACCTTTCACTAAGTTCATGAAAATTCTACTTATCCATTGATTTTTGTTTCTTAGAAACTTGGTTGACTTGAGTCCTGAAGTATAAGCAGTTGCTTATTAGATTATTGCTGATGTAAAAAGATGGAGAATTTGCTAACAGTTATGTAATACACTGTAACGGAGGTAGTTCTTGTTTTCTTATTGAACCTGTTTGTGTTTGGCATTACATGATGCAACACAGCACGCTTGTTCCTTTCTGTGTTTTCTCTTACGCAAAAAAAGAAAATTGGCATTAAATGTGGATGACCTGAAAGGCCCTGACCTGGCCAATACAGATAAGTAGTGCAATCTTTCTGATACTGTGATGCTGACCTCTGCTTTGGGCTCTGGGGTCACAAAGCGAAACAAGGAAGTAGAAGCAGTTGCAGGATGACTTCATTAAAATGCTTTTCATAGATGAGCACTGGAAACATTCCTAGTGCCTTTAGTGGCTGTACACCCATACTAAGAAAAAACATTTGCTTCCAAAGAATTTCTACAGTCATGTTTGGTACTCTCCTGTGCCTGAGATCTTTTAACACTGCTTAACAAAGTAGTAGTTCATAAGATTTTTAAATATACTCAATTCATTTATTTTGTGAGCTTCCTGAAAGACAATACACAGCTGTGTTTATGTGTGTTTATGATCAAATGAAAACTGAACTTCCTGCCAATACTTCAAATACTGTATTCAGGAAGGAACAAACCTGCTTGTACATTTCTGTTGACAATGGGAATTTATATTTGAGATTTCTTATGCTCATTTTGTTTATTGCTTACTAGTTTTGTATGCTGACTTTTTAACACGTTCTGGATCCAAAGACAAATTTGTGTTCAGTCCTATGATATCACTTCTTTCTATTATCTTGAAAATACTGTTCCAGCCATTTAAAATCTGTCCTTTCCTGGCTGTATCCCAGATGACTGTGTTCCTGTATCAGTATCTCCTCAGAAAACAGTGTTTAAGAACAGTGATGGATTTCATTATCTAAAGTAGCACATACATTGGTTTTGAGAAGGTGTAGGACTGGGAGCGGCTGGGAGGATGAACACTAATAAAAAATCGTTGCTTTTTAAATTTTATCCAAGTCAGTTATTTTTCATTTAAAAAAATATTAACATAAATGTTGTGGTTTGCGTGCAGATGGATAGAAGAGAAAGTAATGAGAGGTGGATACAAAGTTGAAATAAAAAACGTGACAGATGAGATGGGCGTACTTGGTGTAGCGGGTCCGTATGCACGACAGGTCCTCCAGAAGTTGACAAATGAGGATCTGAGTGATGGTTCCTTTAAGTTTCTCCAGTCTAGACACCTGAAACTTTCTGATACTGCCGTTATTGCCATTAGGATATCATACACAGGTAAGCAATAGAGAAAACAGACTGTATAAGGAAAGAGAAGATGAATAAAATAATAAATGCAACTAAAATTATGATGAAAAAATAAATGTAATCATGTATTCATAAGCAATAGATTAATTATGATTTTTATATAAATATGTGAGGAAACAACAGTACATTGTTTTTCGAATGTGATATGGACAGAATCTGTTCTGAGTTTTCAAAAACCTTTTTTTCTAGAATAACCTAATATTTATTTTACAGAACAAAAGTCCAGTTCTGATAAGCTCTGTGGTATTTGCTGCAAAGCCAATGCCAAAAATTGTTTTTGGATTACCGTTTAATAGTGCTTGTAAATTGCCTTGAAAATGTAACACTGTAGTGCTGAGTATTTGGGTTTTCTCATTTTTTTTTAAATTTTTAATTCTTTTTATGTCAATCTCTACTGCAATAGACTGAATTCAGAGCATTCTGAACCAGCTGAACTTGTTGTAATTCAGATTCATGACACAATAGACTCATTTTTTGCTTATTTACACTCAGTGACATTTGCAGTTCATTTGCCAAATCATCATCTCTTTATAATGCCCTGAAGCTTTATCTGTCATTGTGACTTTGTTACATGACTTTCTCTTATTGGTTATTCTGAATTTTTTTTAATTTTTTTTCTCCACATTTCAGTTAACAGTTTAAATAATAACACCACTGCTTAAGATCAAGGGTATAAATCCTCTGGTGGTACTTGCAGGTAATTAGACTTGTTGTATGAAAGCAGAATTGACCTGCGAATGTGAATTAGTACAGTATTAATACCAACTTTTTACCAAGGATAGCACTGTATTTATTAGGATTGTTTCATTGTTGAACTGATAGAACCATTATTCTGTTTGTGTAACAGGTGAATTGGGCTGGGAGCTCTATCATAGAAAAGAAGATTCTGTAGCTCTTTACAATGCAATCATGGAAGCTGGCCAAAAAGAGGGAATTGACAACTTTGGGACGTATGCTCTAAATGCTTTAAGGCTGGAAAAGGGTTTCCGAGCCTGGGGGGCAGAGGTCAGAAAATATAACTTCTTTATTATTCTTTCTGGGGTTTTTTTGTTTTCTTTTGGTTTGTTTTCAGTATGACTATACAGCTTTTAGTCAGAGTTAGCACCGATAGTATTTGCTCCAGCTTCTCAGTTTAGCATGAGAAGAAAATTTACCTTGAGCAGGAAAAGCTGCTATAATTCTGAGCAGTGTGTTTTCTAAATGAAAATAACTAGTATACTCCATTGCACTGCTGGCAAAAAGACACTTATTTTGATTCACTGATGTTCTTCCCTCTTCTGTATAACAAAATCATGAGTGTTTTGCTGAGCTCTAGTGTTTTGAAATCAAAGGTTTGGCTGATAGATTCTGAAAATGTTGTATTTCTGTAGTAACTATGTCATGAGAGACCAATTATTCTTGCTTCATAATGCATTTGGAGCTTTTTCATTTCCCGTTAGCTCAATTCTGCCAAGTTTGCTCACTCACAACAAAGAACTACTCAGAGGGCCTAGAGAATTTGGGGAAAATCAGTATAATTTCTCCTTGCTTGAAATTTTTCCTAATTCCTTTGGAAATGAACTCAGGAAGGTGAAGTGATAGGCATTTAGGGGTCCTTTCTGTTTGCCCTGTGATAATTATTTTCATTCTTGCTCCAAACACTGCCTATACAAATCATTGCCCCTACACCTAATGGGAAGGTGGTGAATAAAATACAGTTTGTGTTTAATTTTTTCTCTCCAGCTAAGACATTCTACTGTGTTGCAGTTAATGTGCATACCTCAGTTATACATTCTTCTGCAAGTTCCATTCTACTTTGGTGAAAAATGCTGTTTCTTACTGAAATGTGTGTTTATTTTGCATATTGAAACTTAGATGAATGATTTACATATCTATACTTCCTATTAGGCATAATTGCAGCTATTCTGTTGAAATCACATATTGGAAGCTTACAGTGTATTCAAACGGAAGTTGCACATGACATAACATTAATAGAAGGATGCATAGAATGAATAAATTAAACCTCCCAAACCCAAAAGCTGTGATGGTCTATCATGTATGGTTGTTGAATTTATATTTTTTAACAGATGAACTGTGACACTAATCCCTTGGAAGCTGGACTGGAATACTTTGTAAAACTAAACAAGGTATGTCTTATTATTTTAAAAGTGTCCTATTATGTCCAGGGTTATTCCTTTGAGTGTTTGAGAAGAAAAATATCATTACCTATAAAATAAAATAGGTTTAGAAAATGAACCAAACAAATATAAGAATAATTATACAAATAGTTAACTTCATTAATACCATTTCATTTAAAAATGTTTCATATTTTTCCATGTTTCTTGCTAACAAAACTATACATTAGATCAGGAAGTTGCAGATACAAAATGTTTTGTACATTAAAAATAACTCTTTGTGGCTTATTTTAATAGAAAAAAAACCTAAGTGCTTTTGTAAACTGTTAGTATTTATATACAAGCTGAACATGCTTGTTCATGTTGTGAAAATGTTTTACCTGCTTATCCTTGCTAAAAGACTTGTTTGTGGGATCATTTTCACTGGTTACCATTTTAGTACAGTGATTACTGGAAAAAAAAAAAAAGGACTTTTTAGAACTGCTGTCTGAAAACTTATATGTAAGTCAAATATAAATTAAATTAATATATTGGTTTAAAAAATAGTTGTTCATAGAATTTCTGAAGAGGTCCTTTGCTCATACCTTGTTCCTCCCTGATGTGAAGCTTAGAGAATGGGAATTTAAGCTAAATGTAAATGTGCAGTAAAAATGAGATGTTATTCTATCTCCTTTATCAGCATCCTTGCTTTCTTATATTAATATTTTAGCAAATCAAGCTCTATTATAGTCTAGTAGATACAGAAATTACTTGCAATTCTCTTTTCCAGTGTAAATGAATCCCAAACCAAATGAAACTTGATTAAATCATTTCCTGTGCATCTCAAAGGCCATATATTGCTGCCAGTTAGCCTATCAATTCGAACAGCAGTTTACTGCACAGTAGATGTCAAGGACTTGATTTTTTTTTACATTAGAAACTCCACATTTCATTTTAGGTCCCCTAGATGAGGGGCTATTTCTGACTTAATCTTTAATCTCCATTTTCAATCTCTAAAGTAAAAGGCCAGCATTTTTACATAAGGGACATCAAGAAAAAAATTAGTATTTGTGAAACATTTAATCTTTACAATGATGTAATGTGATACAGGGGCAAACTCTGTTGTTATTTATGTTCTCTTTATACCTGAAATGGTAATAAATCAGATAATAAATGACCCTGGGTATTTTTCTTCCTGTTATAGGGATGCAGTATGAAACTGATAAAGAATCATGATATTTAATTTACAGCTCCAAATAAACAAGAAATCTTAAACTTTGGGTTGGCAAGAATTATAGAGGCACGTTAAGCCTAAAATGATACTGTTATCTTTACAAGATAATTTAAGTGACCACAACAGGGACGAGCCCTGGAAGATGATTTTCTTCTCCAACTGTTGAACCTGTCTTTAGAGGTTAAAGTTTTTCAGCCTGGTAGTATTAAGGCAAGGTGCTCCCAGCGCTGTCAATGGCAGTTCCTATATGTAGCAGAGTTATAGATGTCTTCACTGGGTAGTGCATTTTGCATTGATCAGAGTAAGTGACACATTTCAGGAAAACACAGAATCTTATAGAACAGGATTATATTGGATTTACTCATCAAGGACTTTCCCATCTTGAGAAAAATGTTAGCAGGGTTACAGGGGAATGCAGTAAAAATAATGTTACTATTACTAGTTTTAATTTCCACTTATGTTTGATACATCTGTTTGTTTTCCACTTTTTTTTTCTTTCTTTTTTTTTTGTATAAGTAGGAAAGCAGTCATAAGCAGAGAAGCTATTTCTTGCCAAGACCCTCACGCAGAACATGTGATGGCACTAATATGCATGAAGCATTTGATTATTACTCTGCACACTTCTCTGCATGGTTGACACACAGGGTTGGAACAGTTCTTGGGAGCAGATACTCACAGTGTAGATGAATGAGCTGGAATGAATCCCCAGCATAGATGCAGGATGTCAGCCTAAAACATTTGCCAGTTTTACTGAACTAATGTGAAAAAGGAAATAATCCCTGTTTGTTTATTGACTCAAATGAGGGCAGTTGTGACTGTATGTTGACACTGCAGAGGTACCTGGACTAACAACCAGATGTTGGAAGCAGTCTAAACACTATAGTGTGAAGTGCAATGTGAGATTATTTACTCTGCTTCTTGGCAGTTTAGGGCTGAGTCCCAATTCCATGCCTCTGGTTTTCCTGTCTGTTTGGCATAGCATAGACCTTGGCATTCCTTACAGGCCACCATGGCTGAAGATAAACAAAATACTCTGTTATCATATTTTCCTATTGGTAAGGAAACTTTCCCCAGAAAGGGCAAAAGAGATAAAAAATACAAGCAACAGATACTTAAATATTTCTTTCTGACATCCTGATCTGTTGGGTTCCTGACAAGGGTTATTCCTTTAAGCACGCACTCTCAGCTGGGCAAAGTGATGATTTTTGTGTAAATTAAAAACAAAATACACGGTTCATTTAATTACTAGAGCCCTTTTACTGTGCAAGAATCAGCTGAAATAGCTCACAAAATGGGCAAAAAGACTTGAACATAAGTGAACCTTGAGTAGCATGACATGGAAAATGTAAACCGTTTCTAAAGAGATTAAAATGGATGAACAATCAAACACCAGTTAAGATAATACAATCAAAAAGTATTTTAATTTCCACAAGAGGACATTCAAATACCTGGGGAATAAATATGAAGGGATTAAAAAAAAAAAAAAAACAAAAAAAAACCAAACCTCATGCTTCTCTGTGTTCACAAAGTTTATTGTCTGCATCATTTTTAGGTACATATGGCCTAGTAATTTTTTGAAATGAGTAACTGGAAAAACTCTTAAAAGCTTAAGTTGCCAATTTTTTCCTCCCCAGTATTAAATTAGAGCGTGACAATAAGTAAACCTGTTTCCTCAGGATTTCAGTGGCAACTTTCATATTATGAGTAAGGATGAAGAAATGGTATTGTTCTAGGTGATTACCTCTAGGCTCTGCTTGATACTCCTATTTTCTCTGAAGTTAATGTTAGTTGATGTTTTGCATGGATGAGGAGGATGAGCTGTGCTTAAATAGGATGGACAGTAACAGGATTAATTTCTAATTTAGAGTATATAGTATCTTCATAACTTCACAATAAAATCTGTTTTAGGGGTGGGAGGTTTTTTAATACTGGTTGTCTTTCTTTTGGTTGTTCAGCTGCATTTAGTGAGTTAGGTAAGTTGTTGGATAGCCTCTTCTCATGAATAATCACTGTGGTACTAAATATTCAGAGTTCTAATGGTCTTTCTGGCAGGAAATTCACAGAATATCTTCAAAGAATAAAAACTTGCAATATTTTTTCTCCATGTCCCAGCATATTGTTTTAGTTCTGATGCACATTTGCTCTTTCTCAAGTGGTCAAGGATACAGTATATCACCTCTGAATGCTTTTTAGTTTTCAAAATCATGGTTTAAACTCAATGGATTTTTCAGATATTATCGTAGAAGAAGATAATCAACCACCAGATGTTAATTTAGTCCAGACCTTTGTTCTGTGACAGAATCAACTGCATCTGTGTTTACCTTGCCATATGTATAAAAATTTCATGTGTTGACGTTGCAAAAGACCTCTCAGTCCTGAAGATCTCATGGTCTCCATGGGCAGTCTGTTCAATGATTTGCTGTCTTTTTACTAGAAAAATGTTTTCTTGCTACACTTTAAATATATCACTGATTATTATGTTCATTATGGACATGCAGAAAAAAAAAATAATTAAAAAAATTCCTTATTTCAGAAGCTGACTAGGTCTTCAAAACCTGCTAGCATATGTATTTTTGGTCTTCTGAAGTAGTTGATTATTTTTAGCTAATTCAATACTCTTAAAGCAGCCTATTCTTCTTCTGAGATAAATAAATAAAACTTGACATCAGAGTAAAAAACCTCCATGTCAGTTTGAGTAGCTCACAGGAATGAACACTTTCGAAAGGGTTTTTCATGTGAATCCAATAGTGCCAACAGTCATCAAGAGCATAGAGTCCGCATTTAACTGTTCGTGGTTTTTTGCCTTGTTTTGCTGTATCCAAGACTGCCACCTCCTGGTCATTCTCTCTGCAGCAACAGCTCGCTGTAATTGGGGAAGAGAATGCGGCAGATAATGGAAATGCTTTGGGACCCTTGTCTAGCGTGCTCTTCCAGGCCAGGATCTGAGTGTTTAGCTAAGATTTATTGTTATTTCCATTAGGAGAAAGCTTCGTTATCAGGGGCAGCGTTTCTTTGTTGCAGCCCTGTTTATTTACTAGGACAGTTTCTTTGTTCTCCATTCCAAGCTTGTTTCCATGTTACAATACCCAGAATCTCTCAATTTTTCTTAGGTCTACTCTATCTGCCTTTTTTTTTTTTTTTTTAATTAACCTTCTTTGTTTACTGCTCCTTTCCCTGTGTCCTTATTGCTATTTGTACTTCATCTCCTACTCAGCAACTGCCTGAATTTCAATATCAAAAAAATGACTCATAGACTACAGGTCTTACCTCTTTTTCTCACTTTGGCACTTAGTGGCTTTTACTATTGCACCTCTTAGGCACATAAGCATTTAAGTGCTTCATTATTCATTATGAATGGAATTTGTGTAATGCCCAACAGCTTCACACAGATGGGTGAATGAATGACAAGATACAGCCCTCAAGTATTGACCTAACCTCCAACAAGAGTTGTTATCTTATGGAAAATTAGGATGAGCAGTTCTAAAGCTATGCCTCCACGCTTTTATTCCCTTGGAAACGGGTTTAAACTTACACTTTCATAGCTTACTCATTCCAGTCATTTGTTTTACTCCTGGCCACTCTGCCAGAGCTGCCCCTCAGTTGTGTCAGGCCAGCTCACTGTGTTAACCATAGTCTAGGGTGATATGTCCTGATCTATTAAAGCACAAAACAATAAATCTTTTCTAGGGAAAAGGCTTTATCTTTATCATGTCACAGGTGTAGTTTGGAGAAAGAACACCAAAGAAAGTTTGAGCTGGTACAACTGCAGAAAGCACGCCCTCCAAAAAGGCAGCAGTAGCAGAATTATCGGTCCTGCCATTGGCCTTCGGTGCTCTGGCCACAAACACTACCCAGTGCAAGGTAAAGAGAGAGGGTGGCAAAAGTGGCAGAAAAGAAGATGCTGGTACATGCTGGCTCCGGGTGTCTGCAGAATTGCAGCATATGTAGTCACTGTATCATATGTGAATCTGTGAATCTACATCATGTGTAGTCATTTGTATCATCTGTGAAAATGCTACTGTTCTGATCTGGTAACACCCTATGCTTTCAGAAACATGGAGTCAAGGAGTGAAGGTTTTTTTTTTCCCTTAAACAGTCACTGACTTTAAAAAGGGAGCTGTGTTGGTAGGACCATAGTAAATGATTCATTTTAATCTTCTCACTTCTAAAAGCCAGTATAGGAGATCTAGGGCGGGCTTACCGGGTGGAATGTCTGGCACCTGCTGTCCAGGGCTGCTGGGAGCCATGCTCCAACTTGGTGCTGAACAGACTGATCTTCGAGAGTTTCTGTGTCTCTCTCTTATTGCCATTGCCCACACTTCATTTCTCCGATTTGCATCCCTTGTGTTCAGAGAGGTATGACCACAGTTGTGATCACTCTCATAACTCTCATAAGGTTGTGTTTTGCACCAGCTCTAATCCACACCAGAAAGGAAGGAGGAAGAAGAAGAAAGAGCACAGACTTTACTGAAGAAGGGAATAAGGAACCTGGGGAAAAGTAGAGTGATGTGAAAAAGGATGGAGAGATGAAAGAGTACTAGGTATTTGAAAGGAGGGGAAGGATACCTTCCCCTTCAGCTTTCAATTCCCATTTATCATGCCTATAACATTTTTCAGTGTACTTTTCCACCTAAATCCTGCACCCATTGAAGAATGAAGTTGAACCATATTCTATAGTTACTTCATTTGATGTCTAGAGGGTCATAAACCAGAGAATTTATTCCATAAATTTATATAGAGTATGAAACACATTGGAAAGAATCTGTAATGATTTTGTTATCTAACACCTAGGTCACTCCCAGTGTGTTTGTTAGACCATGTAAAGCAGTAAGCACTCCCTAAGCCAGGATTTCTGAGCCTAAATGATTCAATAATTCATCACATGTATGTATCATATTAATTTCTTTTATCTGTTTGCATACAAGAAGGGCTTAAGTAGATTGAATGAAAAATGCAGTGGTGCAGGTGCTGTACATACTGACCAGCCACGTCCCCTAGAGAAGTGTTTTGTGCAGGGTAAACTGTAGCTTTGGTTTGCTACAGAAAAAGAAACTTGTCAAACATTCAAATATTTCTTGACAGCAGAGGAGAATGAAAGGGGAAAATTCAATTATCACCCTGGTGAGGGGGTTATAATTTGGAGTGCTACCCTGATACTGTTCAAGACCATTCAGCTAAGAATAATTAATGTCAAAATACTGCATTGATGCTGTCTCCAGTGTGTTGTAATGTGATGGTTATAGCATATCACAGCAGCTTTTGGTGTTGTCATACTCAGTTGGATGGCTTTGTGTACATGATTTGTCTGAACAATATTTACGCAGTCCTAAGTAGCATACCAAATAAATAAAAATATTTCAATGCACAAAAGCTCGGCGAATACGGCCGTGTCGGGACAAAACGTGTGTCGTATCATACAAGAATTTTACACGTAGAAATGAAACAAAAGGCAACTGTGCTGTAGGTACTTTCACAGAACATACACAGAACATACTTGGCAACGGTTTTCCTTTTTTTTTTTTTTTCTTTTTTTTCTTTACCTTTTTGTGTTTTATAAGTTAAAAAAAAAAAAACAAACCCCAAATGGACTCCCAAACCACCCCCCCAGAACATCAGCTT
>WTSP01022078.1:2968-13379 GCA_025331215.1 Actenoides lindsayi | reverse complement strand
AATGGCCTAAAGCTGAAACAAGGTAGGTTTAGACTAGACACTAGGAAAAAATTCTTCACGGAAAGAGTGGTGAGATACTGAAATGGGCTGCCCAGGGAGGTGGTTGTGTCGCCATCCCTGGGTGTGTTTAAACATCGCTTAGATGTGGTGTTGGGGTATATGGTCTAGGGGTGAACTTGTAGACTAGGGTTAATGGTTGGACACAATGATCCCAAGGGTCTTTTCCAACCTAAATGATTCTGTGATTCTATGAAACTGAAGTTTAAGAGGGAACAAGGTGTTTAGTTTAGATAATCTTTTAAAAGTTTTTAGAACTGGAGGTAAAATGAGACAAGAACAGAGTATAAAGAGTTAGCAGTTATCAAAAAGAGAACTTAATGCTGGAACAGTTTAACAACGATCACTTAGATTCACCATTTTTTAATATACACTTTGATATTTTGCACTTAAACAGCTCTGGTCCAAGGTCATTTGCTAGTCTTGGTGCTCATTCAAGCCCAGAGCCATGTGACCCATATAGGACAAGACTTACATCATGCTGGTGATCTCCTGCAGCCATAATCTAATTGTACAAAACTGATTTTCAGAAGTTTGTAATGCTTAAGGATTGGTTATCCTATCTGATTCACTACAAAGTCTTCTTGTCTTTACCAATCAAGCTGTTGTATGTCATTAGGGGTCTCTCTGTAGAGTCCACTGAGTAATGCTGGTTATTCCACAGCTTTCCTCATTAGTTTGTTCTAGTGGTTGGTGCATTACAAAAACAAAAACAAAACAAAAAAACCAAAAACAACAATGACAAAAACCCCCACAACAAACAAACAAAAAAAAGAAAAGCCTGATTTATAATTTGGATTTGCATGATTCAGCTCCTTGCTTTTCTTGGTTATATAATAGTGCCTTTTTTTAGTATCCAGGATTTTCTTCCAAAGAAGTTATATACATATATATGTTTTTGGCTCTATCTATTTTAGCCAGTTGTTTTGCCTCCTCTTTTAAAATGTGAAAAACTAATCTCATCACGGTGCTTCAGTATTTGTGTTTCTAGCAGCCTTTGGTGAGAGAGAATCATCTCCTTATTTTAAAGCTAACATTAGCAATAGAACCTTGAAGTGTTTTTCGTCTTTTACTCCTAAATTCATGGTGCTTTGTCTCGACAGTACACAGTTCCCATTCTGTAGCCCCACATTCTCAGAGTAAAGCTATTTCTTGTCTATATTAAACTGCATTTTGTTGGAATAAACCTGCCCCTGTATCTCCGAACTATTGCATCCTCCACAAATGTAATAAGGGCATTTTTGCCTTTGTTTCCAGATTTGGAAAAATCTGAAAAAAGTCTTTTCTCCCTTATGTAGGACTGAGACCCAAGTTTAAACTCACTCAGAGTTAATTTAAAACAATTGGATTCACAGACAAAAAAGTACATAAGTTAGGTGATGTAACCAGTATCCTGTCAGATCTAAAGACTGTTTGAACCTGCAGTTCCATTACTGTGACGAAGCTCCTTAGGCAATTACAGCACCCACCTACTAAGGAATGACTGATGTAGGCTCTGTTTATAGGAAATGGAGAGAAAAAGGTGCTTTGAAAACAGAATTCTTCTGACTTCTCCCAGATATCTAGTGTTGCATGTGTTGTGCTCTAAAAATGCCTGCTCTTTTCCTGCTGACTGAGCTGAATTGCAGATGTTAATATCAGTCTGCTCAAGTTGCTTATGTGTCCAATGTTACTAATTGCTGAACACAACTATATTTCACTGCACCCATCTACCAGTGGATCAAAGGTGTCCAAAATATTTCCCAAGAAGATGGAGACACCCTTTTTACAAGGAGTCACATGGAAAAGACAAGGGATAATGGGTACAAGCTACTCCTGAGGAGATCCTGACTGGACTCCAGAAGAAAAATTTTCACCAGGGGAACAATTAGACATTGGGACAATGTCCCAAGGGAAGTGGTGAATTCCTCTACACTGGACAGTTTTAAGACTCAGCTTTACAGGGTGCTGGGCCATTTCATTTAAACAAAATATATAGTTTACCTTAAAAGATTGGACTAGATGATATTTGAGGTCCACTTCCAACCTGGTATTCTACGATTCTATGATATTTCAGTTTGATTGTATGAATGGATGTTACTATGTTCTTACGATTTTGGGGGAGTGCCCTAGTGAGATGTATGTTATAAAGGCTTAAAGTACTAAGATAATGCAGAATCTCTACAAAAATATTTGTTACAGGGAAGTATAATATGGATGTATAACAAGGTCAATGTATAAATAGTATGTATAGCTCAATATGTTATATACATTGCATTGTTATGCTGTGTAAAATAAGGTCAAATTGTTGCATGCTGGTCATAGACCAGAGCGAGATTTTGCTTGTATTCTCGGGAACAGAATTAAAACTCAAAAGGGAGTCAAGGACCAGGTGACTTTATTTGTCCGAGAAAAAGTTTGCAAAGCAGAGAGAGAGAGAGAAAGGAAAGAAAGGAAGACAAGGGTCAGTTGCTATGGATCTGCGGCATCCCATCAGTCCGATTTGTTTCCAAATCCGGTGGGAGAATGTTCCCTCCCATGTTGGTGGTTCCTGCTCAGGAACTGTTTTGCTTAACCACACCCACCAGCTGGCAGTGGCACGCATGCCCAATACCATCTCTGAGGGGTCTTAGGTGGTCTTCAGGGGCCTCTGGACCCCTCGGTCTTCCAAGCCCTGGGTCTGGGTGCATGCGTAGGGATGAGATTGCAGTTTTCGGAGTTGTTTCTGTATTTGAAATGGGAACTTCTAACTTGTGATCCCGCAGTTGTCCAGTTTGTGGTTTGAAGTCTGTCTACGCTGGTGTAGCAATGCTGAGACATACACTACACAGTCTCTGTCACCATCTCTGACAAACCATCATTCAGTTTGTGGTTTGAAGTCTGTCCACACTGGTGCAGCAAGGTTGAGACATACACTACACAGTCTCTGTCACCATCTCTGACGCAAATATATGTTGGTATACAGATTATTCAGCAAGTACCTAGTTCCTTTTTCACCTGTATACATCTGGAGAATTAGAGATGCTCCCTGAGCGGCCTGGGTTCTGATCAACAACTGTCATGTTGGATGGTTACTGATTTACACAGTTTAGATGGTTAGCAAGTCAATCATTTTACATAAATTAGATGGTAAGTAAATTGTAACCTTTCCACAAAATAAAGTAGCTTTTTTTTTGCTTTGTTTTGGTGATAGTTTTGATTTGTTTTGTGTATGTGGTGTTTGGTTTTCTTTTTTTTTTCTGCTGTCTTTTTATGAGGACATTTGGTACTCCAGAGTAACCAGTAAATCATGTCGGATGCATTGATGGTATTACTGCTGTTTCTTGTACAGTACAGATCAGCTGCATCCTTCTTCACTTAGGACCTTTGCAGTCTACTTGACAGTAGAGAGCATCATATACCTTTAGCAATCTGAATTGCTCTCTGAAGATGTCAATCTTTTTTTGGTAATTATGGAGGAAGATTGTAGAGTTCAGTTTAACTACTTGCTAATTACTATATAGACCTAAAGGACTGTCTTAAAAGTTAGATTAATTCTAGAACAAGTTGAAGTAATCTGTTATAACACTATTATTTTGACAAATTATTAACAGTGGCTCTGGAAAGAATTTGGAGCGTGAAAAAGAATTTCGCCATTGGAAGCCTGAAACCAGTGTCGCAGAACAGAAACTGCTCACTTTTACAGCCTCGATTCTACTCCAGGCATGCAGGGCTTAAAAGTAAGAGTCAAGAAAATTTCGCTGTAACACCTCATTTTAAAATTTCAGAGTAATATTGTTTTATAGTTCATAGACATCTCACAGGACTGCAGATCTGTTTTGTTCAATGTTAGTTTTTCATCAAATTAAATGGAAATGGTTTGGTGAGAAGAGGAGCTGAAACCAGATTGCTTCTAATTTTTCTCCCATCTTATATCTTTTCTGCCACCCCTTTTCTCATGATACCTGCCTATTCTGCTGCAAAACAGGCAGTATAACTAAAATTTTCTTGGTTTAACTACATTCCAAAAGTAACTGCAGTTAATACCTGATATAGATTAGGCTTCCTCTATAGGCAAAATGTTCCTACAAGTACTTTCTCTAAAGGCAGTGTGGCTGAAGCCTGCATTGGTTAAATGCTTCTTGTACTAGCAGTAATGCCTTTCATGCTGTTGTTGTAACTAAGATACCACTATCTCCAGAGCTCATGGGATCAAGATAGGAAGAAAGGGGTGCTCAGTCATGCAGCTAGCTGCATTGTAAACTGCTAGCCCCCAAGAATGTGGGAAGGAGCTTCATTTAATAGCAAATTATGCTGAGTTCATATATTCTGCAAGCTCAGGGCACTAATAATTTCCATTCACACACCCTCTTTTGTGTAAGGATCTGGGGAAGAAGTGAGGTGGTAATATACTGATTGAGATAGAATAGGTACAGGCTATGGAAATGGAAAAAAAAAAAAAGGGAGAGGTGTCAAGAGAGAAGATGACCCTACTGTGTTTAGTGCCAGAAGGAAAGGCACCACCGAAGGGAAAAGAAAGAAGCACAGACAAGGGGAATGAAAGAAGAGACCTAGAAGAGGTGGTTGGGAATTCCTAGGGGAACTGGAGAGAGGAGTACACAGTTTAGCAATGCAAGGATACAAACCGAAAGAAAGGAAGGAAAAAAGATGTAGGAGAAATAAGTAGAAAAGACAAAAAGAAAAAAAAAAAATACATGCATGTTGCTGAATTCACTGAAGTTAGTGCATTTATTTTTGCTTCTCCCATTTACTGCCTTTCCATAAAAATGACTAGTGATATAGGAAGCTCGCTATGTGGTTTCTCATCCATCCTTACAGTGGATCTTATTTTTTTTACAGATTGCTGAACTTCAGTGCTGTGAAGACCTGAGCCTGTTGTGGTGTGTCAAATGAAACATCAAAATGACTAGCTGTCTTTAGAAATGTAGATGGGTATTTCTAAGATTCTGAAGAAAGTTTTGCTGGGATAGGGAGCTATTTCATTTGCTGTTTTATTCATATCCTCATAGTGCTTTTTTTATCAGATGTTGCAGTAGCCAAATCTGATCCATATTTCAGCCAATGATGAAGATGTCACAATCCAAAGATAACAGCTGACAAAAATGCATGGCTGTGAAAATTGACATTTTCACATTACAAAGTGATTGTAAGTTCCAGCAGAAGATTGTAATGTCATTGAGGAAGTGCCTTAAAACACCTTACGTTGAGTCCATTTATCAGACTGAGCTGGTCATAAGCCAAGAGTTTATGATTCAATACCTAGCCTGATTCAATAAATGTTTAACATAAATAAGCATCTCTGTATATGTAAGTGTTGTCATAGTGCCAAAGAGGCACACAGGCAGCGTGGAACCTGAAATAAGCTGTCACTGAACTCTCACTCTTAACCATTATTACACTGAAGTAATACCAAATTATCATTAGATTTTTTTTTGTTTTATCACACCACTTACGAAACAAATGTGGACCCTTCTAGGTACTGCATAAAACCAGAACAGAAGATAGCTTTGAAAGGTCATAGATGGTTGAAGGAGGTACTAGAGATAGGACTGATATTTGCAGCTACAGAATAGCTTCAGGGCTGTGGTAGCAGACCAGAAGGCCAGAGCTTCTAGAGGGCCTGAAAGCTCTCTCCAGCAAAGCATCTGATCTGGCTGAGCCTGAACCATGCAGGAGGAAGTGAAGAACGATAGCTTTTGGAGGCTCCCTGCTTGCGGGAGTAGGAAGATCCCATTTGCTGCCTCAACTTGCTGTCTGGGGAGGTTTGTTGGGAGGCTGAGGTCTGGGATGATGTGGAGAGTGTGCTGACTCTTGTCCAGGCCTTACAGTTTTGCTCCCCATTGCTCTTGCACGTGGACACCAACAATACTGCCAGGGAAGACATGGAGCATATCAAGTATGATTACATTGCTGTAGGGTGGGTCAAAAACATATGTTCTCAGATGATATCTTCTCAATCCTACTGGTCGGGCAGTAGTGCTTGAGGAATGGATGGATCCTGTAGGTCAACTACTGTTTGCACAGCTGGTGCTGAAAATGGGGAGTTGGCTTTTATGGCTGCAGGATGTCCCTTCTTTCAGGACTGGGAACTTCTAAGAACCTCAACAAGTAGGGCAAAAGCTATGTTTCTGCTGTATCTAGAAGGACCCGTGATGGTTTCATACATGCTGTGATAACATGAGAAATACGTAGTAGTGATTGCTTGCCTGGCCAACCTGGGGAGGAGAACTGTAATTAGGAGTGACAGAGGAGGGAGATGACAACCCACAATCAAATGAGGAAGTGGTGGTCCGGGTTGGTAGGCATGATATTTCCTGTCTTCATGTTTAACAATCTAACTTAACATTCAGTCTTTTTCATATTTCTAGAATAATTGTAGCATATTCTTTTCCAAATTGATAACACTTAGAACTTAGCCTACAGTTTTCGTTGACAGAATTCTTCCCAGACATCCCTCAAGCACATTTGTAGGATAAACAGGTATTACTGTCTTTTTAAAGGAGGGAATTACACCATATAGTGAAAAAAAAATGAACTAGGACTGATGGATAATTTAAAATCAGAGTTGAAGAGTTTCTTATTCCCAGTTCTAACTCAGACTGATAAAACATGTCTTTCCTAAGGTGTGATCCTAAGAGGTAGAGATGGGATTTGTTCCTGGGGCTCTTAGATCCTAAGGAAATATCTAAACCACACTGAATATTGTTTAAAAAAAGAAAAAGGAAAAGTTTCAGTGACAACTTTGTGAAGCTAGACTTTGTTTTCCTTTTCTTTTTTTTGCAATTATCTGCAAATTAAGTGGAATGTTTGGTTTTTGATTGTCTGGGACTCTTGACACTAACAGTTTGGTTGTGTTTTGGTATCAGTGAGAAAAGGAGGAAAAAAAAAGTGCCCCTTAGTTGGCTCCAAGCCGACTCTTTCCAGCATTTCCATTTGACTTCTAAATAAAAAAAATAATTGTCACTGAAAATTCCACCTAAGGCATTAGAGGAATAGCTGCTTTTGAAGACATTGTGCTTACTTTTTGGATGCAAATTTGATCATGAACCACACAATAATGTTTGAAAATCACTAGGCTTACAGGTAGAGGCTTTGATTAAGCTTGTTGCATCTCAGTCCTGCTCCTTGCTTCATTTTATTCTACTCCCCTCCCCCTGCTTTCTCATTCTTAGTAACATTTGTTTTTCTGTGATCTTGTTTTACAATTTTCCAAATGAAAAGACTTTTTGGGTCCATCCTGGATTCCTGCACTAGCTTAGTTTTGCTACAACAAAGGCAATTTTGGAAAACTTATTTGTGCCTTTGCTCCCTCTTCCTTTTTGTGTAACCTTGTACAATGGAGAAATGTCTTACAGATCTTTTCTACTGAATATTTGAGTTACGAGGCTTGGGCAATTCTTAGTCCAATATATTTGTGTTTGTGACCTTTTTACATGTCCCATCTTTCATTTGAATATAACAAAGCAATTTGTTTAAACATGATAGTGTTGCATAGTATTATAGTATTGCTATTAATAGTACTATATTTATAGTGTATTTCATTAGACGTCACCTAATTTAAATGAACTGTACTCACATTTTATCATAATGATTTTTTACTGTGTAGCTGTTCAGCTACCCTTTTCTCTTAGTTTTTTAATATTATTTCATTTCCAAACTAAACATTGATGTTTTGAAAGACAAATATTATTTTCATGTATTAATAACAGTGTTCAAACATTGACATCTTTCAAAGGCTATATTGTGCAATGAAGCACAACAGGAGGTGGTCAAGATATTAAAGTAATTGGTGTTGAGAGTCCTGTAAGTAGACTACATGTGGTTTAGGAGATTTACTTTGAACTAGGGTTAGTTGTGCCTCCTGGACTGAAATGTCACCTTGATGCTTGAGGTTCAAAGATGTTTGAAGTAAAGCTCTGCCACAAACCCTTGCCCCTTGTCTGAGGGATGTTCACAGGGCAAAATGAGAGCATCTGAGCTGGCTGCACATCACTGCCCCGCTGCTTTGCTGTGTAAGATGCAGTCCGGTGCTCCAAAAACCGAGAATATTGAAACCCATGATAACTGTTAACAAATACCCTGCAGAGCCAAATTCGGACTTGCTGGTACACACACGCATGTCAAAGCATCTGAGGATGATATGATTTTGATAGGGAACTGTTCTGCTCCAATTTGACCTCTGGTCTACACTAATGAACGACAAGGATGTGTGATGCAATGGAAGGCCAAAGAACTTTCTGGGACAGGATATGCCATCCACAGTGTGCATGGCACATCTGTTCACGCCTGTGCCTAGACCTGGAAATGTCAACTTTACATAGTATTAATCCAACCCCCCTCACAGTCATGAGCAGAACTGGAGCCAGGCAGAATATTTTAACATTTGCTGCATGTGCAGTAACGTGAGCTTGTCTGTCCAGAAGCTCTTCATCCAGCAAGGCAGGCATAAATTTCCAACTGAATCTTTTATCTCTCGTCATATGTCAGAGTTTCAAACTTCCAAGCAGAAAGATCATAATCCTGAATATGAAACACTAGATAATTAAATTACAGGCATTTTTACTCTATGCTCAAATATAGTATGCAATTTATACAGAATAGAACTTTTATCACTCTTTTTCATTCAGGACTTATGTTCTTACTTGGCAAAAACGTGCGTTGAAATCACAGGGACTATTTACGAAGAAGAGTTTTCAAGGTCATTTTTAGTGTCATTTCGGTACCAAATAGCATCCTGCTACACTTTGAAGCTGATCACATTTTCTTAGGAAAAAAAACTCCACAGGGTTTCCCTGGTTGACAGAAAGTCTGGCTTGACAGCCATGGCTGAAAAAACAACCCCTTCTTGCAGTACCTTTTAAACTCTGTTTGCAAGGCAGTTGACAAATAACTTCAAAGACATTTCTAGGCTTAAATACTTCTCAAATGTGACAAAACAGAGTGAGTCAGAAAAGAAAAGGAAGCCAGGTGGGAAGCTCTACGTGAAAACATTTACTTCTGTTAGAAATGGCATTTAGCCTTCAAATAAGAAAAACATTTTTTATTTTGCAACAGCTTCATTACTAAAGGCCAGCACTTAAAATTCCTGACTATCAGCAAAAGTGGAGCCCACTGTGGTTTCCACAGAGCAGTTAAACCACAGTTCCTCAATTTGCGTATGCAGCACCAAGAAGTCTGTGTGGTCCCTAGTCCATGGGGCTACCTCCTGAGATGGTTTACCTCCAAAGCAGACAAAACCAGGTGTGTTTCCTCTGGAAGGTCTGCAGGCATCTGGCAATGCTACTCAACCTTCATCATGTTGTACTTCCCAGTGACATCTGTGAAGTTTTTCTCATCAGAGTGAACAAAACAGCTTGACAAAACTTTACCAGCATGGAGTAGTCGATTGTGATCATGCCACAGACATGGTGTGTCTTATGGCAGAAATGAGGCAAAATGGAGCTGATGGGGGTTACTGACAGGCTGGTATTTCTTCTCTAGAAGACAAATAAGACATTAAAAAGGAGAGAGAAACTTCACCTACAAACAGGTGTGAGGACACCTGCCTTCTAACCACGGTCCTGACAGTGAGGTCACTCCCTGTATCTCTCACTCTACAACAGTACTCCAAATCTTGCTTGTAAGTTTACTATACAAAAACTCCTCGGAGGCTGCTAGACTCTTAAATGAAGGCACACCTATTGTTACTTTCAGTAGTGACTATGATGAATATCTAACTAAAATATATTTCTGTGCCATCCACACATTGTGAGGGGTTTGAAGACGTAGCAATAGCAAAACAATTGGATCTGCAATTTGTAAAAACTCTAAAACAAGCCTTAAAAAATAGGTTTCATTGTGCTCTAGATATAAAGACTTTTGAATCAGTGGACTACACACAACATGTAAATGTAAACCTGTATTTAGTCTCCACAGAGGCAAGTGTGCCATGAAAATGAACTTATATTGACAGTATTACTCACAGAAACTTTTTAGGCTACCGTCCCCTTGAATTGATCTAATTCTTATTTGCCATAATAAGACAAACAGGAAATGTTATAGTGCTGGATTTCTATGCCATGTGTAACATTGCAACTTACTGTGGATTTCAGTGACAGCTTTCTTCAATATGCAGTGTAGAGCTTCAGCTGATGGTGAGTAGATGAGTACAGAAAGCCTGGTTATAATCTCATGCTAAATAATTGAACAGATTTGTTCCCATGTGACAATAGCTTTAAAATGGATGCCACTGCAGCACAGCTGAACGTCACACTGAAATTGCACTGTGAGACTGCAAAAAATCAGGAGTAACTATCCAGCTCTTGGTATTAATCCTCACAAGGAAAGCATATATATATATATATATATATATATGTTTCAAACTCTTCACTACTTG
>WTSP01022077.1:0-16840 GCA_025331215.1 Actenoides lindsayi | reverse complement strand
AGCAGGGACATCTGCAACTAGAGCAGGGTGCTCAGAGCCCTGGCCAACCTCACCTGGAATGGTTCCAGGGATGGGGCTTCTACCACCTCCCTGGGCAACTTGTTCCAAAATAACTTTGCCAGAATAAATTTCCTTTTCATCTTTCATTTGCTCTGTCTCCTTAGGCCTGCAGGCACATCAAGAGCTGCATAAAGAGTTCTGAAGCAGCACCTTCAGGTATCAGGTGGGTTGACCTCAAGGCCACCATCTAATAAACAATGCAATCCAAACCTCCAAGGTTGAATACCTGCACTTTGTAAAGGCATTTGAATACTTTTATATAGTCATTACCTTGTGTTCTCTCTCTTCTTGTACGTGGGTTTAAGAAGGAAAAAAAAAAGCTGGTCCAGTAGAAAGCACCCTCCTCCCTGTCCCATTAACCTACTTTTATTTCCCCCGGATACCTGCACACAGACAGAAACAGCAAACCAGTAGCAAACAACCCCCCGAGCTACTGCAAGCAGGGTTTGAGAGGGAGGCATTGTTTCTCCCTGTCGTATTGAACATTTGTGCTTCTTGACAGCAGGCCAACAAGCAGATCAACGGAGCATCGCCACGAGCCAGCCCGGCTAGCTAAGCATCCTTGCGCCGTGGAGCCGAGCCCTCGTCCCCCCATCACGCCCCAGAGCTGCCCTCCTCCGCCTTGGCTCATCGCTGCTTCGGGGTTACAGTATTCCCACGAACTGCCGCTTGTCTTCCTGCGTGGAAAGCCAACAAGGGAACACATGAGCCTCCCAGAAAACCATGCCCTGCGAGGAGGAGGGGATGAGGAGGGAACAATGTCAAGCGTCTTCAGTAAGCTGGACACAATCCCAGCTTCCAGCTGCACAATGACATGCAGGAAGGAGTTCTGAAAGCTTCCCAGTCACAGAGTACCCCTGTGTGCCAGGCCCAGAGATGTCTGGACATAAGAATGGCCTTTAAAGCATAAGGATGCGAGAGGACTGCAGAGTCCCACAAACAGACTGGCCCCGGCCAAGAAGAGAATTGTGGCTCGAGTTTAACTTTTCTTTTTTTTTTCCCCCCTTTTTCTTCCTGGCATTGGGTGATAATTGTGTAGTTCCAGATCCTTAACCTTATTTAGGTCACAGGCTTCCACACAAAGCAGTCTTAGAAACGCGAGGCTTCTGTGGGAATCAAAAAGCCTGTTCACCCAGACCCAGAGCTCCACCAAACATCGAAGCAGAAGTGCAAGCACACGTTAAAAAGGAATGATAGGAGATGGTGTTTGATGGGCTGCACACAGGGACACAGTGCTGCAAAATTGTGTCTCGTGCGGCTTTATACATGATATATATGGATATGATAAATATAAATACACATTTACACATGTTATATACATGACAGGATGATTAAGGGACTGGAGCATCTCTGTGACAAGGAAAGGCTGAGAGCCCTGGGGCTGTTCAGGCTGGAGAAGACAGAGGGGATCTGGTCAATGCTGATCAGTATCTAAAGGGCAGGTGTCAAGAGGATGGCACCAGACTCCTTTCAGTAGCATCCAGTTACAGGACTGGGGGGGGAGGGGGGGTGGCACAAACTGGAACACAGAAGTTCCACTGCATCAGGAAAAACTTTCCTGTGAGGGTGTCAGAGCCTGGCTCAGGCTGCCCAGAGAGGTTGTGGAGTCTCCTTCTCTGAAGAGATTCCAAACCCACCTAGACAATGCAAACCTGGAGAACCTGCTCTAGGTCACCCTGCTTTGGCAGGGGGGTTGGATAAGATGATCTCCAGACGTCCCTTCCAACCCCTACCAGCGTGTGATTCTATGTGAGGCACATGTTTTGCAACAGGTTCCGAAGTGGATAAAGCATCTATTAATGAACTTCATGCAGGGCATGAAATGGGATTGTGTGGATGCTCATGAAGATGTTCCTCAGGAGCAGACCTGGGAGGTGAAACCTGAGGCGAGCACTAGGAATAATAAAAACAGAAGCAGCAATCTCTGTGTTTCTTTGGACAGTGGATTCAAGCTGTTGTATGACCTTTACTCCTCGATAACCTAAAGTTGCCCTGCACCATATAAACACATGTGCAAAGTTTACAGACAACATTTGATCGAGTCTTCAGGTTATAATGACCCTAGGAAGATTTCATGAGCAGGGAAAAAAACAAACAAAAAAACCAAACAAAAAACCATCTCCCAAACCCCAGAATGACAGTCTTGTCATCTGGCAAATCTTTGCTCCAAGAGAACTAAAGTTTTCAGACCATGATATTTATATTCCTAGTGAAAGAAACCCACACTGAGTATTCACACTTAAAGCTGATGTGACTGGAGATGCCAAACAAGCCCCCAAACCATACCAGTAAGTACTTTAAAAACTGGGGCACAGGGATTCTTGCACAGACAACTCAGGCTTTCTCCTGCAAACACCAGCATTTAGCCAATTCAAGCTGAACCCAGGAGCTGAAGAGAAATGACAGCACTGTGACAAAGCTGCTATTTCTCCAGTACTTTCTATTTTTAAGAGATGTTCTGAATGGTGTGCCGTGTTGAGGAGCTGCGAGACAAAAAAGATTCTTCTGCTATCAATTCATCAGTCTCTCCTCAGAAAGCTGACGTCTCCAGACACTATCTTTAGGAAGATAAGATGCATACAGAGGAGGAATCGTAAGCTGTCAGTGCACCCGTAGAGCATAATCAGATAGGCTCAAATGATGATAGGAAAGAAAATAAATAAAAAATGCTGAGTGCTTGTGCTGCTAAGCTCCTGCCTTACGTGTCAACTCCTTTTAAACAACTGCTCTTGCACATTAAAAATAATTCCACATCCAACACATCAGAAAGTTAACAAAATACTTTTTTGCAGGGCTCTAAGTACCTCTGAAGGACAGAAATCAGTAACATAAATACTTTTTTATTTCCTTTAAAGCCATAGTACAGGAGCCTCCTCCATTTGCATGAATTCATGGCTCCTCCTGAAATAAAAGGCAAGGCTGCAGTTTTTCAAGTAGGTTTTGCCTGAAACTTGAGCTATCTTTAAAGGTAGTGGTCTTCAAACTGCTTGGCAAGAGGCTTCAGTGGAGGAGAAAGAAATGCTGCAGCTTATCTTGGAACAAGATGACAGCATTAGAATGATCTGGGGGGAAACCTCAGGGATGATCCAAGGAAACTGAAGTCCTCGATCTCATAGGTAAGATATGATGCCATTGCTTCATGCTGTCAAAGAAAAGGCTTGATCAAAAAGCACTTCCCATACTGGGAAGTTATGAACTCAAGGTGTGGCAAGACAATTCAAAAGCCAAGCAAAGCCAGTGGAAAGGCTTTAGATTCAGGAGGACTGGAAGGAGGACAAAGAAGTGGGTCACGTTCAGGTTGCAAGAGAAAGCTTTGAAGATCAGATCAAAGATACAGGCAGGTTTATGAGGCAAATTCCTTTCAACCTATGGACAATCAATACTCAGGAATCTGCTAGTTGTCTTTTCTTTTTGCCAGATTGGAGTGCACAGCAGGGCAATACAGAGGTCCACCATCATACCTGCACACAGCTCCTCAAAAGAGCTGCTGCACTCTACATGCACACACACACTAAAAGAGTCAAAAATGGATGGAGAAGCAAGTCAGACCACAGCCAAGTCCAGGAGGTCTCAATTCAAAAAGGAAATGGGAAACAACACGCACTTTGAGGTGGCTTTTGCTTGAGCAGCACAACCTTCGTCTACTGGCAGTGCTTCCAGAATTCTCACTGCCAACAGCTCTGCGTGGAAATTGTCCAAATACCAGTTACATCCGGGAGCTACTGGCTGGGAACTGTTCAATCCCTGAACCTTTACCTTGTCCTTCAAGCCACGGTTTCCTTTTCTGCAGTGTTGCTTGGCACCAGAGCACCCAGGAGCAATTAAAACAAGAAATCATGGAGGGAGTTTTTTGTAACTAAAGAGTAATTTCACCAAGAGATCCCTCCAAGACATGCTGGAGATCAGGCTGAGCTATCTGCTAAGAGGTACCAACCCCTTCACCCTCAGCCAGGCCCCATGCTGTTCATTGCTCAATGCTGGTTTTGGGAGGGTGGCCAGCACAGAGGACAGTGGGCAGTGCTGGTAGCACGGTCCCCATTGATTATGAAAGGGGAGCGCAAACACAGCTAGAGATAAGGGAAGGAGCTACACAAAGGAACAGCAGGAAGACAGACAGACAGACGGACAGCTAGCCAAAAATTGCACTACCATTGCTGCCAAAGTCATAGGTGAATTGGGCTGGTCAGTATAAAGGTGGAAAAGGGTAGTCAGGTAGCACTGCAGCATTTTTGTGCCAGTAGCTTTTATTTTAATACTTCGTTCAGTGGCAGCTCTGATGTTTTGGACATGGTGGGGATCTCTTGCAGACACAGTGTACTTCCTCTCCAGGATGTGCCTCGTCACCGTCTGCCCCTCACGCCACAAGAGGGGAATCACAGAATCACAGTCTGGATCGGGTTGGAAGAGACCTTTCTTGGTCATCTAGTCCAACCCTCTGCAGTGAGCAGGGACATCTGCAGCTAGAGCAGGGTGCTCAGACACCCAGCCAACCTCACCTGGAATGGTTCCAGGGATGGGGCTTCTACCACCTCTCGGGGCAACCTGGGCCAGGGTTTCACCACCCTCAGCATAAAAAATTTCTTCCTTCTATCTAATTTAAATCTCCCCTCTTCTAGTTTAAATTCATCACTGCTTGTCCTGTCACAACAGGCCCTGCTACAAAGATCGTCCCCATCTTTCTGACAGGCCCCTGAAGGGCTGCAAGAAGGTCTCCTGGGAGCCTTCTCTTCTCCAGGCTGAACAACCCCAACTCTCTCTGCCTGGCATCACAGCAGAGGGGTTCCTGTTGTTCCAGGATCAACTCAAAGATGGTCCTCATGCAGGTGAGACCCCATTGCAGCATCAAGTGGAAGAGCCACATATGCCTATGCTAGCTTAAGATGGTGTACCACTGGAAGACTGCTTCCTTGTTTAAAATGCAAACTGTTTTAAATCAACTAATACAGGTCCTTCCTGGCTAAGACTATCCTCCCTGACAGGGCTTCACACTTCTCCACATTTTTGCCATATTAGAAAGGGGGAAAAAAGAGGAGTAAGGTAGTCATTTTATATGCTATGAGCAGTAGGCTTGAAAATAAACCTCCAGCACTACTGAGCTCGCACGTGGAAAAGCCACAAACTTGCCTGTGTTAGAGTTCTCTACACCAAATCAGAGTCGCTTCTGCCACGACACCCTGCAATTCACTGCCACTGAGCTGGAGCTGCACTTGCCCTTCTTTGCTTAAATAGATAAAGAAGCCAAACACAAGGTTTCTGTGCTAACATCCAGTGCATATCCAACAGCACACCACTTCCAGTTTAGCAGAAAGCTGGCTAACCTTCATGCCAGCCAAGGCTGGGCGAGGGAGGTGTGGAGAGAGGGCACTGAGCAGCAGTTACCCAGAGCAAGGCTGGGAAACCACCCCTGGGCAGCCTCCGCACTCACAAGCCTGAGACAGACGGACCAAGGAGGATGCAGAGAGGGAGAAAACAGACTTATTCTTCCATTCTTTTATAGTTCCAAGTGTAAAAGCAAGAGCCTCCTGATGTGGTCCCTCCTCCCTTGTTAGGCGAAGGGCACAGAGGTTTTGCAGGACTGGCAGCGTGTCGCGAGCACAAGGGATTTAGGGCAGGGAGGCTGCTGCTGCTGCTGCAGCGCTCAGCAAAAGCCTCGCTGATCAATGAGCTGCTCAGTAACCCATTCCAAACCCCTTCAGCTGTGAACGGCTGGGACAGCTGCTGGAGCTAAATCTGCACAGGAGCCCCAGCGTGTTACCCGAAACGCCTATAAAAACGTTGCAAAAAATAGCCACGCATAAGGAAAAGGAAATTTTCCAGTTCCTCCTCCTCATCCATATCCATAAACCTGTGCCATGAACTGCTCCCAGGAATAGCTTTGCCCTGACGGATGTTCCCCGCAAAGAGCAGGGGGGCATTGCTGTGCTCTAGCCCCTACCCTGCGACACACACAGATACAGGACACACACAGATACAGGACGCACAGACAGCCACAGATACAGGACGCACAGACAGCCACAGGACACACGGACAGACAGCCTGCAGAGCTGTGAGGCTCAGAGGGACTTGAACCCGCTCTGCAGAAGCTGGCTGCATTTCTTCCACTGCAAACACAGTGCATTTAGTAATCACAGCATTTCCAACCACCCTAAGCTGAGATGACACTATAATCCCACATGTATTTTTCCATAATAATTAACTTTAAATATATATATATAATTTATACACAGTTCAACTCTGGAACATCCATATGCATGGGACACAAGCAGGGTAAATGTATTTATTTCTCTTACTCAGTGGCCTCTAATAATTTTTACCAGAGGCACTGAAAAATAACAGCTTGGCACCGATGTTGGGTTCTTGCCTGCACAACCCCCCCCCAAAATGGGGCTGCAAAGGCAGTCAGCAGCCCTGATCCTCCCCAGTGGGGACTGAGCAGTTTAAGAACACCTTGCCATTTGAAAAATGCCACCCAGCTGAAGAGGGATGTGGATACCCTGCCTGTGCCGAGGGTGAGAAGAAACCATTTCCTGGCAGAAAACATCTTTTCTGCTGCAGCTACATATTCCCTTCACTATTTATCTGCTGTTGATGTGATGCCCGCCCTGCTTGCGGCACTTTATAGGGCTGCCGTGAATAATCCAGGCCTGAGATGAGGGAGGGGGCCAGACCAAAGCCTGGTAGAAAGCACATCCAGACCTCCTATGTCGGAGAGGAAGCCTTCAGTAGGTCTCCCTCGCCCCTTAGCAAAGCCACCAGATTCTTCTGCTCTTGGATAAACTGGTGAGAATCACCAGCTATTATTCAAAGTCCCTCATGTAAAATAATAAATTAAAAAACTCTGGAAATGAAGCAGCTACCGAGTTCCTATTTTTAAGCCTTGTTATTAATAATGGTCACAGTTCCTGTCTCCACCACCACACCATGGAATAGCACTGAGAAATTACTGCAGCGTGTTGTGATTGCTTCAGTAAGGACAGCGTGGCTCTGCCTGCCAGCTTACACCTGCACTGCAAGGAAGAACAATGCAACTTAAAAGTAAGTTACGTGCACACTGTAATCTGTGCCTTATCAACTTCGCTCTGCTCAAGTGTCCAAGCCTTGGAGTCATTTTTTGGGCAAGGCTCCCAGAGAAATGCTAATTGGAGACTGAAGAAGGAGGGCTCTCCTAACAACCTGGCTGTAGGAGACACCTGAAGCCTGACACCAGCAAGAAGGGTGCAGCTAAATCTATAAAACCAGATTCTCTCTTCAGTGTCCCTGTTTAACACAGCTAGAGACCTGTGTTCATGGGGAGACAGCCCAGCACTGGGCTGCAGAGACAGTTTTTTCCTCTAGTTAAGAAGTTCTGACCGAGTTCCCACTCACACCTTCTCAGGACCTTGGGAGTATTTAATTCCCACATTTTTTGTCCTTCAGGCTTTCTTTCCTTTTTCCTTCCTTTCTTTGCCTTCAGGAACAGTCCTATTTGCTCTTTTTAAAGCTAAAGCTAGAAAACCACCCTTCCTGCAGCTGCACCGTGAGCTTCCAGACCACAGATGAATCACAGAGCATTAGAGTGTCCTGTTGACAGGATGGAGCCCTGTGAGTAGATAACTAGTCTGTCTTCTACAGTTCACAGCACAAGCTTTCTGAGAAGCCTGGCAGGATGAGGTTATAGCCTTGTGGCCTCTGGTCATGATTCAGGAGCAGGCAATAAAACATCGCTTACGAATTCTACAATTTATTACCATAAATTGTTCAACCCATTTAATCTTTGCCACACGGAATACAGTATCTGCAGGAGATCTGGTTTACCAAAATACCTGTGATCTGCCCCATGAATCCAGTGAGAGAGACTAAGCAAGATCAGCCAGCTCACTGCATCCACCTCCAAGATCTCCTGCAGAGCATCTCCTTCAGATGCCTTCCTCCACGAGTCTGGAATGGTACACACCCTTTTGATCTTGCTGTAAGTCCACCCTCTGCTTTTGATCTCTCCTGCAAAGACTCTGGAGTTGTAAAGTATCTTGGACTCACCTCATACAGGAGGAGCAGGTGATGCCCATAGAGAGTCCCAGCACCGCATCCAGATGAAGAAGTTTAGAAATGGAATTTAATTAATTCAGTTTAATTAATTGATATCACCTGCTTGCCCAGCAGCAGTACTGGAAGGGGCTGGGATCCCTACCCAGGATGGGAGCAGTCTTGCAGAGGTACCCTAACCCCCAGGGAGGCAGTCATTATTTTTAGCCCTGAGCTTTCATGTGATTTGAGACACAGAGGAATGGGCCAGATCCTGAAAAAGAGTAGAGTTTCATTTCACTGGAAACCGAGGTAACTTCGGGTCTAACCTGAGATGATCTTACTGCTTTCTCCTGCCAGATGGCATGCAGAAGGCAGTTTCCTACTAATCTCCAGCAACTAATATATTGTTGATTTCATATCAGTGGGGGACAAAAACAAACAAGAAAACCAACAAACCAAACCCTAACAAAACAAGCCAACCCCAAGACCCCCCAAACACAACAGGTCTCCATCACCCCCATTTTTTTATTCTCAGAGGTGCATGTAAATGATGGCTCTACATCCATCTGTGTTCCTACTGCTCACAAAAATCCCTTTGTGAGGCACACGTACAAGATAGCATCTAACAATTCCTTTCTTCATGAGTTTTTCCTGGAGTTGCAGAAGGCAGGATTTCCTCCCTATTACATAAGGACGAGAGGGTGTATTTGTTCTTTTGCCATTTCAGACCTATTAGCACAGCCAGGTTACTGGAGACAGGCCCTCTTTCCTGAGCTTTTCTTGCAGAGGAATTATTCTTGGCAAGGCTCCAGCCTAGTATTAACCCAATGGAGAAAAAACGAGTGGCTGTCTAAGAGACATAAAGCAGACACACTTCAGGGCTCTGCTGGGCCACCGAGAGCTGCAGCGACAGAGTAGAAATCGCAAATACGAGCTGGTGCTGAGCCTCCAGGGCACCCAAGCACAACCATCACTACGACAATGATACACCACTCCGATGTCTGTTTGCGGGTTGCGATCTTTTCCTGCCATTCTGCTGGGAAACCCAGCTACAAGCCAGAAGGCAAGATCCCACACCCCTCCCCAACAAAAGCACCGAGCCCCAGTAGTAAATAACTGCCCCTGGTAATGACCTCACCTCTTAGTCCAGATGAGGAGATCTGAGAGGAAAACAAACCTCGCTCCCAACGTAAGGGAGTGGTGGGGAAGTGGTTCTCCTGACTGTAGCCCCTAGTGCGGGGACTTGAACAAGATGGCTTTCTCCTCAGCTCTTAATAGAAAGGCTCCCAGAGGGTGATTCAGGAGCTTGGCTTTTTTTTTTGTGACGAGAAGATGCGCTTATTGTGACTGCTTCCCTGGACCCTACCTGGGGTAGGTGGGACTAGGAAGAAGGGGCACAGTGAGGGTTACCCAGGGACTGCCTGTCCATCCGCTGCCTCCCAGGAAGCAATTTTGGGCTGAGGTTTATCTACCCTTCCCTAGCAGGAACACCAATTTGGGTCTCTGAGCCACGGAAGCTGACATTTAACTTCTTACCTTTAAGACACCTCTATGCTTCTATGACACCAAAGAGAAGACAGCTAACCAGATACAAAACCAGGGGAGGAAGAGGGTCTGACACCTTCCTAAAGGGCAAGCACAGAAACTTGCTGTCCCAAAAACTAAGACAAGAAGAGAGGGGGGGAGGTTTAAAAAAAATCATCAGTGCTGTATACAAATCTCATATTGGTTCCTTATTACTCTACAGACACGCAAGAAAAATTTTTGCAGGGAGAACACAACCACTGGAACAACTTTCCCAGAGATGCAGAAGAGCCTCCACCACTGGAGGTTTTCAAGGTGTGACTGGACACAGTCATAGATAATTTAGTCTGAACTCCCTTTCACACCAAAGGTTGGACCAGATGATCTTTGGAGGTCCCTTCCAACCTGGGCTCTTCTGTGATTTGGTTTTTTTAATTTTTTTTTTTTTTTTTGCAACAGATGTTAAGGCTTTATTACTTATAACTTCTTCTCTAAAATATGTAACCACACCAAGAAGCTGAACAAAACAAGCAGCAGAGGAAAACAGCAGCCTGAACTGCTTGGCATCTGGAAGGAAACAGAGTTGGGCTCCATGGAGCTGAGCCTCATCCTCGGTACCCCACCATTGTTCTGTTACATCCCCCCTTCTTCCCTCCCTCCTTTAATGTTAATTTAAAAAAAAACTTGAGACAGAAAGTACAAGCTCTGGTTTTCAGACCCTCTATTGATTTTAATTTACTCAACTGCAAAGTGTGCTTAAAGAAAAAAAAAAAATTAAGAGTTTTTCACAAAGTTACCGCGCAGAATTATAAAGCCTAACGAAAACCAGTTGGAAAACCTCTGCTGCAGACCTCGCTGGGAAGGGAGCACAACTGATCACCTGCCCTTGGAAGCAAGCTTCCGAGTAAGCAGTGAAACTAGAGGATGCACCCTGAGCACGCTCCGTGCAACTCTGTCGCACGCGCCCATGGCACGCTTCTTGATGCGGTCAGCCAGCGGGCACCCTGGCAGGTAACAGCCAGAGAGAGCAGCCGTGGGGTGCTGTGAGAGTCACAACCTCGCTTTCCAGCCAGGAGGGACAGGCCTGAGGCACCTATGAATGAGGAGTGGAAAGAGGGACCTTCCCTACACACCTAGGGTACAGGACAGCCCTGAGGTATCTCCAGTGACCTTGGCCAGAAGCAGCATCTCCGCTAGAGCTACTTATCCTCCTCATGAAGACACTTGCTGCCTTTGACTTCAACTTGCTCACCCTTTTGATCATGCTACCCCACCTCCACAGTTTTCTCTCTTTTTTTTTTTTTTTTTGGCGAAAAGGAGATGTTTGTTTCTTCATCCTCCCAAGAATGGTGAGGACACAGAGGGCAGCTGGAGATGACGACCTGCACCTCCAGCTTTGACCCCTGGCAGCAAGTCCCAGATGCCTGTAAGAAACATCACAGGTTTGGGCACATTCCCCCCACATTTGCTGGTTCCATCCCACTACGCGTCACGCTCGCCTCCACATTCATCGTGTTAATCTCGTCTAAAATTACCTCCTAGGCCTCTGAATGAAAACACCTCAGTCCTCCACTCCAAACACTGTGATAAACATAGATCCTTGTAATACTAGAAGGAGGGTGAGGACCTTGCTGTATTTCATTATCTTTGTACTGCCGTGATGAATTTCAAAATAGCTCAGCAGTAGTAGTCATGCTTACACGATACATTCCCTTTGCTGTTCTTCAGGGGTTTAACACTTTGGGGCATAAGTATGGAGGGTTTTGGTTTGTGCTTTTTTCCCCTCCCCCCTTCAGCAGATTACATAACATTTTCTTGCTTTTTGTTTGTTTTGAAGGAAGGCATGGTCCTCTTTCCTTCCTGCACAACTGCTCCCGCAGTGCAAAGACTGTGCAGGGCTGGAAGACAGGGGGCCTTTCATCTTCCAGCCTCACCTGACAATGAACAGTGATTTTTCTCTATTGTTGATGCCTGAAAGAACAAGCCCAAGGGGTCTCAAAGCTACTTGTTATGAACTGCTCACACACAAAAAACCCAAAACCCACAAACAAAACAAAACACAAACCCCAAACCACGCTTTCAACCAGCATGTAAGTCCCTGAGATCTCAAATTGAGATTCTTTACAGCTCTTTACACAGTTTTAACAGAATCCCCTTGACTTGCTGTGCTTTATTCCTGGACTTAAAATGCTCGGTGAAGCAGGTCCTCCAACAGCACTGCAACAAGGAGGTACTCCAGCCCCGGAGACCACCTCGGGCTACCTGAGACCAGCATCCAGAAGCACTCTTGTGTTCACACTTGTGAGGGGGGCTGTGCACAAAATACATCAGCAAGCCTGTGTCACTGTGAAAGCACCCGCCTATTGTTGGACTAAACAACCTTCAGATCCAGCAGGTAACAGCTTGGGTCATAGCCGGAGGCTTCAACAGCGTGTGGGATATCCACAGAGCCCCTTGAAAACCCACTCCAGAGATTTCACGAGGCTGAAGTGCTGGTGAACCCTGTGCAGTGGTGTATTCCTGCCTGCAGAAGCAAAGAGATGAGTTTCTCCAGCTGATTATCAACCAAAGTTGATTTACCTGGGCAAAGATTAGTTTACAAGGTGTTTTATCACTTCCCAGGGTAAACAACCCGAGCCAGGAGGGTGCTCACAGAGTTCACACACTAAAAAAAGGCAGTTTCTGGCCTCGGCTGAGGCTGTTTTACATCTGCAAAGCTCCACTGACCTCAGCAATGCTAGCACAAGCAAGAGGAAATTTCTCCCCCAGGTGCCGAGTATGACTTTACCCAACATATACTTTTTCCCCCCCTGCATAGTATTGGTTTTTTTCTGTTCCCACATGTATTTTTCCCAGGGAAGTTCTACAGGCTTGCCCGTGGATGCACGTTACTGGCCTTTCTTTCCAGCTTCTCACGTTATCGCAACCAGGATGGAGTACAGAACACAATCGCATCAGACTCTCCCCAAGTGATTGATGTGACAAATACATGTAACAAAACAGAACAAACCCAAGTACTTAGAGCAGGCTCTTTTTAAGCTTCAAAGTATCACACAGAGACCCTTTCACACCACCCAGTACAACTCGCTAAACTGGATGGAAACAAAGCAAACGCTTTACTGGATGAGGCCCTTAAAAAAACCCCATTTTTATATACGTGTAAACACAAAGACAAAACAAACAAACCACAAAAGTCACTTTTCTTCCAAAATGGGATTATTAGAATAATCCTGAGGCTACTGATAACCAGCAATATTGCTTTCCTCAGCAGGTCTGTCTGCCTCTGCCCCCTACCCTGTGCCCAACTGCACCGGACATCATCCTGAGGCCCACATCAGCCAAGCACCTGCTCAAGGAATGAGAGCAATGGTGAAGGGGGAAGCACAGGGTACCTGAACTAGTGGATCATCTGAAGAATACTGAGAGCTGTCAAGCTGAAGCCATCAGCATAACATCCGATTCCCACCACTGGGATATCGCCGCCACTTCGGCTGTCAAACAGCGATGGCAGCGAGATCACAGATGTTTCCTACACAGGAGCATCGGGCTCCCAAGCAGCACGCAGAGGAGGGAGGTATCCTCAACCACAAGCACTGTACTGCAGCACAGGATGCCACAGCACTGTCACCATCCTTCTTGCCTGCCTGACCGCCCCAACAGCGCCAACAAGAGCCATTATCCAGCACGTTACTGGAAAAGCACAGAGCTCTCAGCACTACCAGAGACAACAGTTCCTCAGCACTTCAGCTCCCCACAATACGCCACAGTATCTTTTTTGCAGAAGTCCAAGAGTCCCCTGTCCCTTCTTCATCTCCAGCTGGAAGTCTGAATGGCAGCCAGGGAGAGAACTTAAGTTTCCCAATGCCTTAAACAAAATGCCAGATCAGCTGGGAGAGATTTCACACATGAAAGGGAGAAGGGTAAGAGTTATTTCAAAATCCTTATTGCATTCCTACGCTTCTGTATGAAGCGGGAAGTTTAGCAAGAGAGACATCTCCAGCACTATTGCCCGATTACCTCACCAAAACACAATAACAAAATAAATACCACAATAATAAAATAATTACCACAATAATAAAATAAGAACATTGCATAGCTTCTCAGCCATTAACACCAGAAGTAACATCACATTTGATCACACTGCAAACAGACCTTGCTTTGTGTCCACCAGCTCAGTGAAACCAGGAGCCTCTCCAGGCAGTTGCCCCATGTCTTGCACCTCAAGGACGAGCGGTCCCTCCGGCTCAGCAGATGCCCTATGACCACTCAGTAATGAGCTGTGCCACCCTTGTGGGACCAGCTGTGGCATTCCACGCTTGTTACACAGCCCAAACCATCCCGACTGTGCTCGCAAGACTCTTTGATTTGATGAGTGGATCTGAGGAAGAGTGGTCTACAGCCCTAATGCTGACAATACAGAGGTCTCTACCATAGCACCTCAGGAGGGCTACAACCTTTTAAGGACTACAGTGACTTTATCAAGGCACACAGTCACAATGCTCCCACCATTAAGACTCAACCAGGGTTCCATAAAAGAAGTGGGAAACATTTAATAATCTCCCGAGGGAGCAAGTCCCACTGGGATGATAACAGGACTCGAGAGTGCCCAAACCCCAAAGGCATTAGGCTCCTAACCATGGAGCTGGGTCTACAGATCCGGTACTGCCTCTTACCTGTTCTCCAGCAGCGTCATGCACACAACCTCCCGCACACCTGGGTTGTTGGCTTTCTCAACGGAGCAGCTTTGCAGGTTCCAGGTAGCTACCCTGAGGACAGGTCTGCCGTCTCTCACCCCCCCAAACATCTCTACAGAGGGGCGAGTGGATATAATCTGGGTTGGACCCCCCGGAGGAAAGTCCAAGTCCTCGCTCTGGAGGCTCAGAGAAGTGGGGCTTGGGTGAGGCTTAGCGGTGAAGTTGAGGCCACCATTGGTGTTTGTCGAAGGAGGCCGGGACCGCTCTGCAAAAATCTGATGCCTGATTTTGTCCAGAAAGGAAGAATTGATGCAATCCATCCTCACCAGGTCCTCGATACTTTTGAAGGGCCCGTGCTCTTTACGGTAGTCCACGATGCTGTTAGCAATCTTCTCGGTGATGCCACGGATGCTCATGAGCTGGGCCGGGGTGGCGGTGTTAATGTTGATCTTGGTGGCAGAGAGGTGGTGCTCGGAGGCCGGGTCCTTGCGCAGGGAGCTGGGCGAGTGCTGCGCCGAGCTGCCCTTGCTGCTCACGCAGATCTCGAACTTCACCTGCTCCAGCTTGGCCGCCCCCACCCCGCTCACCAACGCCAGGTCCTCCACTTTCTTGAAGCCGCCGATGTACTCCCGGTACTCCACGATGTTCTGGGCCACTACCCGGGTGACTCCGGGGAGTGTCATCAGCTCCTCCTCCGTGGCCGTGTTGATGTTGAGCCTCTCCTGGTTGACGAGGATGTTGCTGAAGTTACACGCCGCGCTGAACTTGCGGCTGTGGCACAGGTCCGCCGGGTCGCGGGGGATGGAGCGATGGCAGCCCAGGCTACCCCCCATCTCACCGCTTCCGCGGGCCGCTGGAGCCAGCGAAGCGTGCGAGGGGCGCCGCACGCCCGCAACTCATGGAAGCCCCGCGGGAGGCCGGCGACGCCCCGCGGCTCCGCGCCAGGGACCGCGGCGGCTGCAGGACAGACCCGACACAACACACGCGGTCAGGCGGACCCCGCCGATGGGCCCCTCCCTCTCCCTTCCTTCTCCCCCCTCCTCCTCCTCCTCCTCCCCGCCGGCGGTGCCGCTGCCAGCCCCGCCACCTCGGCCCCACCGCTCCGCTCCAGCCCCAGGCGCTGACGCCGGCTCCTACCGCTACCCCGCTCCCCGCCGGCAGTAGTAGTAGCCCGGCGGGAGCTCCCGCCCCCTCGGCCGGGCGAGGCGGGGCCCGGCAGCCGCTGCCACCGCCTCCCTCCCGAGGCGTCACCCGCGACGCGCCCGCCCTCGGCCGGCCCGGGCTGTGGGAGGGGCGGTTGCGCAGGCGGCACCCGCCCTGCCCCGCGGTCCCGCCTTTGGCTCCATCCCGAGCGGCTGTGTGGGGCGGAGAGGGGTGGGGGGTGCTGACCTCCGCCTTCCCTGCAAGGCCGCTCGCCCCTGAGTGAGGGTCAGCGGCTCCCAGGGACACTCAAAATGGTCCCCTGGCCATTAAGGTCAGGCTTTTCTCTTCCTCCAGGTGAACAGACCCTGGGGTCTGAGGTGCTCAGATGCTCTCTGCAGCATTGCCGTCTCTGAAGTGCCTCGGGCTCACCTCCCCACAGCTGCCAGGGCATGCGGTGGGCTTGGCTGTGCTGGGTTGACAGCTGGACTCAAAGACCCCTTAAGGGTCTTTTCCAACCTAAATGATTCCATGATTTTAAATGTGTTTTCAGAGCCTCATCAGTCACCTCCACTGTTTTGTTTTGGTTTGGTTTTTTGTCAGTGCTTTCATGGGCAAAGTCTGCTTTTTCCTTTTTTAACATCTCAAGCGCTCAACAAACTGCAGCTCCCCACAGAATGATGCTCTGGACGTTCTCAGGTCTATCTCGGCCCCTGGGCTACTGCCCGCGGTCTGTCCTGGAGACCGTTCTGCACCAACACTGTGGCTGCACATCACCCAGGTGCCCGAGCTGGCTCTAACGTAGCGTGCTGCTGCCCCGGGAGCCTCTGCAGCCCAGCCCAGGCCGGGCTGGTAAAGCTGCTAAAAGTATCTCCTTGGCTCCTGCTGTGTCAAGTCCCAGGCTGCGCTGTCTGCAACGCGATCTGGAGCCAGATTAGCTCATCTCAGACTAGCTTGACTGTGCCCACACAGAAGTGACTGCAATGTCAATGAACCCGAAATACAATCGGTGGGTGTGATCGAAGGGAAGGGGCAGGAAAACCGAGAGAAAAAGCAACATACGCTTACAGATGCCAGCTATGCACCCTCGTGCTGACAGCACACAGAGAGTTCTGTTAGCCAGGCAGAATATGGTGCACACAGATTTTCGACGTCAAGGCTCTTGGTTGGCCCTCTATCAAAAATTATTCAGCACTGTGCAGAAGGCCTTGGGGGTGCTGGGGGGTGAGAAGCTGGACATGAGGCAGCACTGGGTGCTTGCAGCCCAGAAGCCAAGGGCACCCTGGGCTGCATCCCCAGCAGTGTGGGCAGCAGGTCAAGGGAGGGGATCCTGCCCCTCTGCTCTGCTCTGGTGAGACCTCCCCTGCAGTGCTGGGCCCAGCTCTGGAGTCCTCAGCACAGGAGAGACAGGGACCTGT
>WTSP01022074.1:1141-23302 GCA_025331215.1 Actenoides lindsayi | reverse complement strand
GTGCAGGGGGACGATCCCTGCCCTGCTCCTGCTGCCCACCCCAGTGCTGACACAGCCAGGGTGCTGGTGGCTTCTTGCCCCCCTGGGCACTCTCTGTCTCATCTCCAGCTGTCTGTTGACCAACCCCCCCTGGTCCTTTCCCACTGGACACTTTCCAGCTGCTCTGCCCCAGCCTGGAGCAGGGCAGGGGGTTGGTGTAACCCAAGGTCAGGACCCTCGGCCTGGTTGAACCTCATCCCATTGGCCTCGACCTATCAATCCAGTCTGGCCAGATCCATCTTCAGAGCCCCCTGATGCTCCCGCCCAGCTTGAACGTGCAGAAACATCAGGCAACTGTACAAGTTTTTCTTCTTTCTTTTTCTTTCCCTCATTGGACTATTCATTTGGGAATACTCTGATTTTCTAGGTAGTGGGTAAGCAAGAACCGATGATAAAGTACAGCATGCTCATTTTAAACTCATGACTGACAAGTTTCAGATGTTGAAATTTTTTTTCTCCGTTACAACAAACACTATCCAACAGAACTGGAAGCAGGAACTGCTTCCTCCAGGAAACCAAACAGTAAGAAAGAGATGGTCCTAACTAGCTTATTTCAAACCTTTAACATAGCAAAAGATAAGAGTAAATTAACGATCACTTTTCGCTGATGTAACTTTACAACACTTCTGAGATAACAGCAGCTTATACTATTTGTCAGGAAACAATGGCAGCTGAAAGTCGAGCCAGTTTTTTAAAAAAATAAATAAAACTCAACGTTTATTTTATAGTAAGTGTAACTTAGTGCACCCCTACAAACGGTGACAAGTAGCACTTCGTACAACACCACGTTTGAGAGCGATAAACCACAGTGCTGTAAAAAAAAACATACGCTGAAAAAACAAGAAGTTAACACAAAACGAGAAACCACTGTGAAGTTTTGGCTGATGGAGTGAAACCAGAGCTCCAAACCACACTCCCGGCCGTCTCCTTTGGTGATGAAGACACGCAACAGACAGACTGAGGCATTTTCCATCGGATGGCTCTGAATTTGTAGCGAATCTAACACATTAAACCCTGAAACGTCTTACTCCAGCGGTCCCTGGAAGCCGGTGTATATTTTTAACACTCCTACCGTGCCCCTGTGTTCCCAGGGCTGCTGAGGAGGACGGCTGTCAGTAATTGCTGCTCTCCTGCCTCTCTGCTAATTACATTCTGAATCCCCGGCGGAAGGTGCCGTTTCCTGCAACGCGGCCAGATCCAACACGCACCTCTGACGCAGGTTTTGGGTGCTGTCTGACGAAACGGTCCCTTCAGCCGGGTCGATTTATAGGCTTCTGTACTTAGAAAGGTTAATTTTTAGTATCCCCTCCTCCGTGCACCTGCCAAATGGTGTATTAACTTGGCCTTCTGTACACCTCTGGCCAGAAACGACACCTAACGGAGCACTGAGGACTGCTGAGCAACAACACCACTAACAAAATCTAATTAAAAAAAAAAACAACTCTGAGGGAGTACTAACAAGTTTAGGAACCTATACCTGCACGGCTCAGCCAGCTGATGATAGTGTTGTGGTAATTCCACACTCTAATGTTTGTATTATTACCCGACTTTGCTGGAAAATCACAAAACAGTGTAAGAATCAACCATTTGTTCCCACATTTTAAGGACAGTGGTACATTATCCACCATGGAAAGCCATTAATTCATTCGGGAGAATACATCAGAGAGCCAAGACATGGGGGGAATTACAGTGGATTTTTCTGAGGTGTTGGTATTTGGACCCATTAACCAAAGCAGACTCAGAGCAGCTGGTGTCAGCTGTGCAGAAAGGAGAGAGCTATAGCAACTGGGAGCAGGTCGTGTCACCCAAAACGTGCAGGGAAATGGCTGCATGCAAGACATACAGACAAAACCTGTTTATAGAGGTACCAGGCCTGTAGAAACACGGTATTTTTTCATGCTTGTGGTGAAGCATTACACTCCACTTCACATATATTTGTGGGTTCAGTACATGAGGGTCAACACAATCATCAGGTACGAGGTACGAGTACAGCTCCTTTTTCTTTATTTACTCAGAACACTTGAAAGTTCCCAGAATCCCAGCATGGTGGTGTTGGAAGGGCCCTCTGGAGATGATCTGGAGTCACCCCCCTGCTCCATCCAGCAGGGGCACCCAGAGCAGGGGGCCCAGCAGCGCAGTGTCCAGCCAGGGTGGGAATCTCTCCAGACAAGGAGACTCCACAGGCTCTCTGGGCAGCCTGGCACAGGCTCCATTACCCTCCCACCAAAGAACTTTCTCCTCCTGCTCAGATGGAACCTCCTGGGTTCCTGTTGGTGCCTAGTGCCCCTTGTCCTGTTGCTGGGCACCACTGAGCAGAGTCTGGCCCCATCCTCTTGCCTTCCAGGGGCCCTTTAGCTCTTGCTCAGCTCCCCTCTCAGGCTGCTCTTCTCCAGCTGAACAGCCCCAGGGCTGTCAGCCTTTCCCAGCACAGAGATGCTCCAGCCCCTCAGCATCTTCCCAGCCTCCACTGGGCTCTCCCCAGTAGCTCCTTGTCTCTCTTGAACTGGGGAGTCCTCCACTGGATCCAGTACTCCAGAGGTGGAGCCCAGGGCAGAGCAGAGGGGCAGGAGAACCTTCCCTCGACCTGCTGTCCACACTCTTCATGCCCCTCAGGAGATCATTTGCCTTCTTGGCCCTAAGGGCCCATTACTGGCTCATGGGCAACTTACTAGCAATGCTGTAGTCCCCTGCTAGTTCCAGTTCTCTCCGCTGGGAGCTGTTAGCCCTGGGCTTGCTGGAAGTATTCAGCTGCTTCCAAACTGCGAAGGGGCTGGTGCAGCAGGTCAGGGCTCTGACTCAAAGAGCAGGTTTCTGGCCGAGCTCTGGGGTTACAGCTTTTTGTTCTCTTCCAGAACACATCGACGAGCGCAAGATTTGCAACGCCGTGACTCCCGACAAGGACGTTGACGGCTTTCACGTGATCAACGTGGGGCGCATGTGCCTGGACCAGGACTCCATGCTGCCAGCCACCCCCTGGGGCGTCTGGGAGATCATCAAGAGAACTGGTAACTGCTGCCCTTCCTGTTTTCGGCCGCTTCCCGGTGTAACTGCGGCTTCTGGTTTGGCTTAAGCCTTTGTCTCGTCCTCTGCAGGCATCCCGACGCTGGGGAAGAACGTGGTGGTGGCTGGCAGGTCGAAGAACGTGGGCATGCCCATCGCCATGCTGCTGCACACGGACGGCAGGCACGAGCGCCCGGGAGGTAGGAGCCTGGGGGAGCCCCTCTGCCTGTCACACTGGCCTCTGCAGGCTCCTAAACCAGTCCCAGCATCACCCTGGGCACTCTGGCCTCTGGTCATGGCTGAGGAGCTGACTCTGCACATAGTCTGGTAACACTTTGGAGACTGCTTCAGTGAGTCCTTGTGCTCCTCCACAGCAGCTCCTTCCCCGAGGCTTGTTGTTGGGCTCTGGTGTTCCCGATAAATACGTGGGTGGTCTTGAAGCTGTAGAGAAGGGGCTGGGTTTGGGTTGTACATGAGAATTAAAGCTCCATGTAACCACCCCTGCAGGTGATGCCACTGTCACGATATCCCACCGCTACACTCCCAAGGAGCAGCTGAAGCAACACACGATCCGTGCCGACATCGTGGTGGCAGCAGCAGGTGAGACCTGAGTGATAGCGCCGAGGCTGCGACGGGAATCCTTCCTTGCAGGAGACCATCCTGTTGGTCCTGAATGTCCTGGGGCCTCCCTGGTGCTCTGAGCTGTGGGTGAGGGGTGGTTTGAGGCAGCTGCTGCACCCTCTGATTAAGCCCAGGAGCCACATGCTTGGTTTTTATTTTTTTAGTAGCAGAGCTGTTAGAAATGTAAAATAACATCTGGGGGAGGGCCAGGAATGCCAGCGAGCACCTGGCCAGGTGTGGAACAGCTCCAGCCAGTCTGATACCCACCCAGACAGGGATTTCTGTGGGGAGGAGGATAAAAAAACCAAACCAAGATGGCATCTGCTTACCTGGAGACTGTCAAAAAGCTGAGGGATGGCTGCAGGGCCACCGCTGGAGCACAAGGAACCAGTCAGAGGTGTGCTCTGCTCCAGGCTGTACCCTTGGTGTGGAGGCAGCTCCTCAGCAGAGATCTGGGGGGTGTCTGGCAGCAGGAGCCTGTGGGGAGGGAAGAAAATGCGGGTCAGTTGTGAAGAGACAAGGTGCTGGAAGGATTTGAAGTGATGCTGAAGGTGTTGGTGCCATGAGGACGGTGGCAAAAGCCGAGCTGCGTTATGGGGTCGGCAGAGCAGAGGAAGGTGCCTGTGAGAGGGTTAATGAAGGGGGTGGGCAGGAGTTCCTGCAGCAGCAGGTTCTGGCAGAACCAGACAAAGGCACCCCACCCTGAAAGGGTGGCTTAGTCCCAGGCTGCAGCTCCTCACCCCTCTGGGGCTGAGGGGTGCAGAGCCCCACGGTGAAGCCGGTGGCTCTGCCAAGATGGGCTGTGGGAGGTTAGGGTGCTGTGCTGCCTCGGCGTGGGTGCAGAGACCTTGCTGGAGCTGCACAAACAGCTATGGATTTCACACATGTTAAGGTTTCAGCTCTGAGAGGGGGGTTTTTGGTCCCAGCTGCTCTGCTGAACTCATTCCAGGGGTGGATTCCAGTTCCTTACTCAGGTTATCAGTAAACTCCCCAAATTCCTGATCTATGCACTGAGGAGTAGAGCTGGATTGTGCAACTATGGGCAGATTTCCATTTCACAGGGTCCTTGAGGTTGGAATTGTATCTCCAACCCTCTGGTGAGGCAAGAAGGCCCAGGTGGGGTCAAAAGATGGGGTGAGGAGGAGCAGGGGGCTGTTGAGCACCCCCATGAGTGTGTGGTTCCCTTCCCACAGGAATACCCAACCTGATCACTGCTGACATGATCAAAGAAGGAGCTGCAGTTATTGACGTGGGGATCACGAGAGTGCACGACCCCATCACTGCCAAATCCAGGCTGGTTGGGGATGTGGATTTTGAAGGTATGGAAAAGCTTTGTAGCTGCTTCCTTGAGCATTAAACACCCAGGGTGCTGGAAAGGGAGGAGAAAGTCCTGCTTTGTGTGACAGAGCAGACACAGACCTTCAAGGCGCAGCCAATATTGTACCATAGGTGAGGGTGCAGCTTTCACCCTGGGAAAGCCGAGTGCTGCAAGGCACAGGAGGCTCATCCTGAGCCCGAGCAGTTGGGTTGCTTTGCTTCTATTCCAATTCCTCACTCATACTCTTGATTTGAAATTAAAAATACCCAGAACTCACTTGCTGGCCTTGCTCTCAGTTGAGCTGCAGCGGTGCCGAGAGGCTGTCATAATGATCCCTGTGCCTCTGGGTGCTGGGGAACAGCCCTGGAACCTCCTGGAAGAAAGAGACAATGTTCAGAGTTAGCACTTTCTTGTGGCCACACTCGAAGGCAGCTGTAAATCCCACATCTAGTCTTGGACTTGACATTTCTTTGCTAGAAATCCACCTACTAGACCTTGCTTTTGGCCTTTCCCCCACCTTGGGCTTTGCAGCTCATCTTACCCAGCAGCAGGGACGGACGGAGCACTGGGTAACAGGGAGGGGAAAAGTCCTTGGCTGGCAACCTGAGCAGCACCGGGGTGGTTACAGCTGCGTTCTCCCCTCGTGCGCTCAGCCCCAGCCTTCCTCCCTGCAGGGGTGAGGAAGAAAGCCAGCTACATCACGCCGGTCCCCGGCGGCGTCGGGCCCATGACGGTCGCCATGCTGATGAAGAACACCATCATAGCTGCCAAGAAGCTGCTGAAACCCAAAGAGCTGGAAGCGTTAACTGCTTAACGTGGGACTCTCGTTTTGTTTTGTTTTTTAAGCACTGAAAAACAACATTCCAAACCAAACTCCCAAACAGGCCGATAGAAAAATGCAATATTTTTATTTATTGTATTGGAGGTGGAATTTGCCATTCTGAGGTCATAGATATTTATTGGCAGCTGAAGCCTTTGCGCAGTAGTCCTACTAAGGAGGCAGCAGCTCCACTCCTGACCTGCTCACGCTAAGGAAAGGTGCTCTGTGTTGGAACCAGCTCTTCTGGGGAACTGGCCCTGACTTGGGCCATGGGGGAGCAGCTCCCTGGGGGCTCAGGCTGGTGTTGGCCAGCCCGAGGGGGGAAGCTGGAGCACTGCTCTGATGTAACAGCAACGGCCGGGGTGGTTCTGTTCTCGCAGCCTGCCTGTGTTTGGCTTGTGCTGAAGTTGTCTGCTCAAGGCTGGATGTGTAGAGTTAAGCTCTTAAGTTACTTGAGGGGTGGGGAAGCCAGATGTCTGCTCTGAGCCTGGGTGGGGCCCAGGGCAGGGCCAGAGCTGTTGTAACATGTTTTGTGTGCAGATAAGCTGTTTTTTCTTGTTTTGTTGTTGGGTTTTTTCTTTTAGCTATGTAGATGGCAACTTTTTTAAAAGCCTTTTTTTCTAACCAAAGAATAAGAGGGGGAGTGGGGGGGCTGTTGGTGTCTATACAGGGCCCACAGGAGCTTTCCTGGGCTGTATTGTAACACGTGTAGGTAGGTAGTGAGTAATGCAGGCTAACTTGAAATAAAGTCTAAGACGACAAAAAACCCCAACCCTATTTGTGTCTTAAAGTTATTACTAAGCAGGTTTTTTCCACTTTTCCCAGAAAAGGAGCAACAGTTTGTGCTGGAAGCCCCAGTTTGTCCCCAGAGAGCAGGGTTAGGTCAGGCTTAGCTAAAACACAACTGTTACAGCCATCAGCTCAGCTCTGAACAAGCAGCTCTCACTTTCACATCCAAACAAAACCAGTTCAGCTTCCTAATGACATCACCACGACAGTATGAACTTAGTTCTCTAACCAGTTTGTTCACAAGATAATTATCCATTGAACATCATTAACCTTACCTGGGGTTGGGATGCCTTGGGCAGGGTGGAAAAACTTACGCTGCGTCGTGCCGTTTGTGGACAGTGAGGTAAATCTTGGGCTCCTTCTCTGGAAAGACTGATCCTGCTTTTCCGGGAGCATAGAAAGGTTTGTGGTGACAGGAAAGAGGTGTTGCTGGCACCAACCCCACGTCCAGTCTTGCTCCTGGGGGGGGTGGTGTAAAATGCTTACAACAACTCAAACTAGGGGAAGGAAAGCTGAGGAGTGAGGACTCTGCCCCAGAAACACACTGAAGAGCTGAGACTCATTGAAACGAGGTTTATTGGGTTGTTATCACTGATAAATACAAAAGGGCTAAAGTGGTGCTGAAGGGAGGTGGCAAATCAGAGGCACTCCACTGCTATTTTTGTTGTTGTTGTTGTTGTTGTATATAAAAAGTATAAACAGCGTGTGAACTTTCCAAAAGGGACAAATTCAGTTAAAACGAGCTGGAGGCCAAAGCAGCTTCAGCTCTGCTCTAGGAAAACATCTACCAGAGTCCACAAAAAAAAAAAAAGCTTTTCCAGGGGTGTTGGATGGAGTTGAGCTGAGGGACTGGAGAAAGCAAATGACCCTGTTTGATTAAAATCATAATTGCTTCAGTTACCACGAGGGAGCTCGGTACAAAACGCTACAAGAGAGAGAGGATGCGTGCGAGTTGAAAGGGTTCCTACTGTTGACACACCAAGCTACACAGCGCTCGCTGAAGTTGGGGATGGGGCGGGGGGGAGATCCCATGGGCTGGATCTCGCCAGGTTTCCCCAGGAGCTGTACCTGAACCAGAAAAAAACAACCAACCCTGCTATAAATAGGAAATTGCCTTCCAGTCTTTGTTGGACTATTTACAGAGCACTGGGCTTTGTCCCAGGCGAAGGTTCAGACCAGTTGCTGCAATCTTTAACTGGTTTCCTAGAAACCCACCGCGGGGCTGCTGCAAATGTCACACAGATTGTGTCTGCTTTGCAGAAGGGTTGGGGCTCTGGGAGGTTTGAAACAGAGAAAAAAAAATAAAGAAACCAACTAGTAAAAATGAGGAAAATCAACAGATTGGAGAGGGTTTGCTTCAGACCAGTGTTTCTAAACCGCAGCTGGGCTTAGCTCATGGAAGGAAAAAAAAAAAACCACAACAAACCACACGTAACCTTAAAAGCTTTGTCACCGAGCCTGCGCTGCTGGGAAAAAAAAGGTGGTGAGAAGGGGAGAAGTAACCTGAGCTCAGTGCCCACTGGACTCCAACCCCACTCCCTTCCCCAGAAGCTCCAAGGGCAGTGGCAGGTGGGATGAGCTCTGTGTGGAGCCCAAGAGCAGAGCCCTCTGTGGCAGGGGACACACTCAGGCTGCTCTCCCCTCCGTTAAACCCCGAGCCAATATCCAGGATCAAGGAGCTGAAGGGGCTGCAAACCCCTCACATGGGCTGGGAGGGAGGAGCAGCCAGAGAACATCTCGGGCAAGTCTCACCCCTGGCTGGAGGCAGCAAAAGGGCTGTTACCAACCCTGGGGTGGTCCTGGGAGAGCTGCAGGTGAGGACTTGGGGACAGGAGACCAAATGGCTTCACTGCAGCAACTGTTCCTGGTTTCCCAGTAGAAACTGCACCCTGCTGGCTGCAGAAACCATTCCCCATTCCCTGCAGAAACCAATGCCCCCTCTCTCCCTCTGCAGCCCGGCTACTGGTCCTCCTTCTCTTCCCAGGGCATCACTCCAGGCCTCTGGATCCTTTAGATCCTGGCCCTCCCTCTTTGTCCCCTCGGACACATCCACCCGGGTACCTCCAGGGCCGGCGGGTCCCTCCTGCATCCCCACGGCCGCTCCTGGGATGCTGCACCATGAGAAAGGGCCTCCCTCTGCTGCTGGGCTTGGAGCAGAGTCCTCCTGCCCACACAAAGCCCAACGCACCATCCCCTTCACGAAAGAAGACTCCTCAAGAGCCACGCTGCCATGGCAGGGGTTGGGGAGCCGGGCCGTGTGCTCCCCGTTCCTCCTCAGCCGCACAAACGTCCTCCTCACCCCAAAAAATCCCCCTCAAAAACATTGCCCCATCGCAGACCCCTTCCCCACAGCCCCAGCAGCATCCCCGCTGCTCCCACAGCCCCAGCCACCTTCGTCTCCTCCAGCTCAGCAGCAGCTCGAGGGTGAACAGAGACCCAAAACCCAATAAAATCAGATCACCAATTCCACCTTTTCAGCCCCATTTCGCCCCCAGCAGCCGACACCTTCGCCCGGCAGAAAGGGAGAGAAAAAATTCAGTAACGCATTTAACTCGTGACGCTAAAAACTCCCGGAGCAGCAGACCCCCGGGGACCACCGGTCTCCTCTGTCTCACGTAGAAAAATAAGCCCAATTTGTTTTCTCTCTCTATATGAATAAATAACTATCTATCTATCTACATAACGGCAGAGGAAGCGCTGCGCAGGACTATAGGGTGGTCTCACTGCCCATGTCCCGAGGTGGTTTCTCGGTGTCGGTGTCCTCGTAGTCCGACTCCATCTCGATCTTCACCTGGGGCACGGCGCAGAGCGGGGTGCGGGAGTAGTTAAAGGCAGGAGACGACGGGCACGAAATCTTCAGGTGAAGCGTAATACTGAGGATGAGGAGGAGAGAAGGAAGTGAGCCCCCAGGGGTGGGTGTACGCGGCCCAAACCCACCCCAGCACCCCACTCCAGCTGACTCTACTGCCAGTAAATGTTCATAGAAATGTGCTATCTTTGCCTCAAATATGGAAAATCTGCTGAATTCGCAGGTGCAGAGGGAGAATAATCCCAAGTTTTCAGTATCCCAAGCCCCCAGATCCCCCTGGCTGTTGCCCAGCAGCATTTTTACTGCTCTGGCTTGGGCAGTGCCACCCCACACAGCCCACACTCCCACCAACCCAATAGCTGGAGGCCAGCGAAAGCAAGCACCCAAAATAGAGGAGCATGCTGAGAAAGTACCCTCAGCTGTTTCAGAAATGCCCCAGGACAACAACAACCAGCTCCAGCGAGCGACACGCAGCCATGCCCCTGAAAAGGGGGGTGCTGGGGACAGGGGAGGGGACCCGAGGGTGCCGTTTACCTGCGATCCAGGTCTGAACCGTTCGGGGAGGAATCAGAACGCAAAGCTCCAGGTGGAGGACCTCTTTCCTGCGGGGACACGGAGGTGAGACACTGCCAGGTAAGGATGGAGACCCTGAAACAACCCCCCTCATCCCCCTCTTCCTGCCACCGGACCAGCATCCTCCAGAGACTGGGAGAAGGAGAGAAGCTCCCAGGAAATGCTGATTTTGGGGGGTGATTAGAGAAAGAGAAAGGCCCCCCCAGCCCCTGCTAGCAGCAGCTTGAGGAGAGAGTCAGTGAAGGATCACGATAAAGCTCGCTGGCATCACGATGCAACCTGGTGCTGAACTGGAATAAACTCACCCGGATTTATTCTGCCTTTTTATTTTGGTGGGTGACAGCTGCCTTGGCACCAGCACCCGCACACTGCTTCGGGCAGAAGGTTGAGCCCAACCGAACACCTCTGCGCTTTCACAGCCACAATACCCCCACGAGCTCTGCCACTCCTGCTCTTGGGGGCTCAAAGCCTTCCCAGAGAGATGTGTCTTTATAAAACACCCCCGCCAGCATCGGCGCAGGGGAGAGACCCAGGATGAGCCCTGGTTTCCCAACTGCCTGGAACACAAAACCATCAGCTGCATCCTCTCAAACCTGCTTTACATGGAGCAGATCCTCCTCCCCAGGTGGGAGGGAGGGAGCCAGGCTGCGTCTTTTAGCGGGGTTAGTGCGTCGGTGGCCGAGCGGGTCCCGTTGCGGGCGGGGGGTTGTTAGCAAGCGGTGGGGAAGGCGAGAGAGGCTCCTGAGCCCTTTACTTACGGCTGAGGCAATGGGGGCCCCCGTTTCGGGGCTGCGATGGTGGCAGGGGCTCCATGGGGATCTTAATGACTGAGGGAGGTGGGAACTGGGGAAGAAAGCGGGGAAATACAGTGAAGGCAGCGCCTGGGTGGGCTCTGGCAACACCTGGAGCACCCAGAGAGACCCAAAATCTCCAGCGATGGGTGCGGGAGGTTAATAAACACTCAGTCCTTCTGCCCCGGGTGGGGGGGGGTTAAAGATGCTTTGCCACTGTGCGATGGGTGCTGTACCCTCAGACGTGGGATTGTGGCTCTTTCCCCTAAGGATTTCATTTTTGCTGTGATTTTCCAGCTTTCAGGACAGTTTGAGCATCCCCCGGGGGCTCTGGCCAGCCCCTAAGCATCCCTCAAAGTCCCTCAGTCAGCTTGTCCTACACATACAGGGAAACTCCTCTAGGAATTCAAGAATTCTTCATCCCAAACCCACCAACCTGGAGGTTTCGGTGGGACCTTTCCCTCCCCGGCTGGTCCAAGATGCCCTCGCTGTCCATGGGAGCCCCCCACCCACCCGGCACCCACCTCCTCATCGCTGCTGCTGTCGCCTTTGTTGCCTTTTTTCTTCTTCTTCTTGTCATCCTCCTTCTTCTTCTCCTTCTCGGGGATGATGTTGTCAATCCAGGCCAGGTCATGTTGGGAGAAGACAAAATCCAGGAGCCGCCTCACCAGGATCAGGGCTAAAATCTGAAGAGGGGAGAAATGCAAGAGCAGGATCTGTAAGAGCATCTCTCACCCAAAAACCCAGGGACCACCATGGGACTGAGCCAAAATTTCCTTAAGTCTCAAAAAAACCCCCAAAACCAAACAAAAAACCCAACAGCCCCCGGGGCACGGCTGTACCATGACAGGGAAGATGATGGCAGCCACGGTGGATTTGAGGATCCAGAGGATGGCCAGGCAGATGATCTGCACCAGCGTGAAGAGGTGGATGCGACGCAGCGGCACGTGCCGGAGGAAGACGTAGTCAGGCTGGTGCTTGGCCGGCATGAGGAAGAGCTTGCAGCGGTCCCAGAACTGCGGTGGGACGAAGGCTGCTGTGAGCCCTCAGTCCCATTCCCCAGGCTCCTGGGTTGCCCCGATAAACCCTCTTTTAGTTCCCCAAAGCAGGGAATTTGGGGCTTTTGGATGTTTTTCAAAGGGTTTTGGATGTCTGCTGTCCCACACAGCTGGAGATATTGGATGTGTGCAAATTTAGGGGTCAAAAATCCCCCTTTTTTGCCCCAGTGTAGGACCCCTTCCTGACCGATCAGGAGGAAGAGGAGGAGGAGCAGCAGCACTTACCTGGATGCCGTTCAGCGATGCGACGCCCATGTACAGAAAGACCCCGTACAGCACTGGCATGGGGATGTACTGGGAACATGGGAAAAAACACAGTGCTTACCCCAGGGAAGGCAGCAGCTCTTCCTGGGGACAGGGACCAATGCTGGGGGCCATGGCAGGGAGGGGGAACCCACTTTTTTCTTCCCAGGTCTCCAAACACCTGCAGGGGGTGTGGCAACGAGGATGTTTTACCTTCAGGATAGGGGCCAGGAAGACTGAGATCCCCGTCAGCACAAAGACGATGATGCCGGTCACTCTCTGCTCCCTGCAACGGCAAGAGAAGCAGGATGAGGCCGTGCTGGCTGGACCCGCTGCTGCATCTGGGTTATCCCTCCACCCCGAGGAAGAGCACGGCCAAGTCTTCCTCACCTGACTCCCAGGAACTGGGGCTGCTCTCCCGGGGCACTGGTCTCTGTCTCCATCTTCAAGCTGTCGATGTGGGCGATGGAGATGACGGTGGCCGCCACGTACCAGGGCAGCCCCATGAAGGAGCAGACGGCCATGAGGATGCCCACCCAGAAGAGGTCCAGGTGGTAGCCCGCTGCTTTCTGCAACACAGCACCCAGGGGGGTCGAGGGGTGGGGGGCAACACAGCTCCTGAAGCTGTTCTTATATTCACCCCAGGGCCCAGTGAGGTGGGGTTTCCTTTGGGCTGTGATATCCTGATTGCACCCCTTGAAGCACCCCGCATCCCCGTGGTGCACCCTGCATCCCCTTCATGCACCCCACACTGCTATGGTGCACCCTGCACCACCCTGAGCACCCTGCATCCCCTTCATGCACCCCACACTGCTATGGTGCACCCTGCATCACCCTCATGCACCCCTCATCACCCTCATGCACCTCACATTGCCACACTGCACCCTGCCTCACTTTGAAGCACCCCACCCAATTTGCCATAGTACACCCTGAAGCACCCCGTTATCATCCTCATGCAACCCACACTGCACCCTGCGTCACCCTACATCACCTTGCAGCACTCTACATCACCCTGAGCACCCTGCATCACCCTCACGCACCCCACTTTGCCATGGTACACCCCGTGTCACCCTGAAGCACCTGTCATCACCCCGCTACCTACAGCACCGGGTGAATTAACACCCCAAGTCCTTGTCACCCCAAACCCGCGGCTCGTGGAGGGAAGGGTGAGCCCCCCACCCCCAGCCTCGCAGCAGCACCCGCTCCGCACCCCGAAAGCGGGTGCTCCAAGGGGTGTGGGTGGCACCTGCCGGCCCCTGGCTCACCCGCAGCTTGTGCTCCTTCCTGTTGACGATGACGGCCGTGATCTGCTGGTCCATGAAGATGAGGATGGTGACGAGGAGGGCGGGCAGGGCGCTCGCCAGGTAAACCCACCAGGGATTCTTCCCGAAGGGAAACACGAACCACCCTCGGTCCAAACGGGTGGGCTGGGGGAGAAGGGGGGAAGAGAAGGGGTTTGGACACCACGGCCAAGCCTGGGTGCAGGGCTGAGAAGGGGAAAAACCCAGGAGCTGACGTTCTGGGAAGCTCCAAATCACCCCTGAACCCTCCGAGCATCATCTTATTCCAGCCTCACCCCCAGATCCCCCCACCGCGCGTCGGTACCCAAACCACCCCCAGCACCCATGTGCCTCAACCCCACGTTTTCTCCCCACGTCACCGACAGGAATACCCTGGACTGGGGAAGGGAAGAAGAATTTCCGGCAATGCTCCTGGAAAGGGATTTTATTGTGGTTTCGGGGTTTGGTTAGTTTGGTTTTGTTGGGGTTTTTTTACCTTAAAATCAGTAGGCACTTGGAGCTTTGGGGTGTTGAGTCCAAAAAGCACATCCAGCCCCACAAACATTAGAATGGACATAAAGATAGAGAAATCACTAATAAGTTTACGCAGCTGCCGGGAGCGAGAGAAAAAGAGGAGAGAAAAAAACAAACCCAAAACAACAAAGAAAAGGAAGAAAAGAAAAAAAGAGTCACAGAATTAGAATATTCCCTTAGAAAAGACAATGAAGCTGTTAAGAAGGTGCCTGGGCACTGCAAGAGTCATGATTTTCCCCCAAAAAACTGTCGAAGAGCTGGAAAGAGAGTGTGGGTGGAGAGATGAGGCGAGGGGTCCCCCCAGTGCGGCCGAACCTTGATGATACTGGGAATATGGAGTTTAGGGGTGTCCAGTCCAAAACAGGCATCCACTCCGCAGAAGAGCAGGATGGAGAAGACATTGGAAAAATCAGCAATGAAAGCCCTGACCTGAGACAAGATGGAGAAACAGGGGTGGGAAGGGTAATTAATGGGATGGGGAGCTTCACGAAGGGGATGGGGAGGGTTGTTCCCTCTTCAGCATCCTTCCCTGGGGCTTCCCAGCTCCACTGCCCCCCCCCAGATGCCCTGGGTATAACCCACCAAATGCATTTTTCCTCCCTTCACATCTCAAGTTTCTGGGTTACTCAACATGCAAAGCCAAACTGGTGGCTAAAAGCTCGGGGAGGATTCTCCCCATCGCTACCGACGGCGCCTAGAAAGACAGATTTCTGTTCCCGGAGCTCTTTGCCGGATGCAAAGAGAGCAACAGCTCCTGTTTTGCCAACCTTTTGGAAAAGAGAAGGGGAAAAACCCGTCGCTTTCCTTACCTTGGTGGGGAAATAGCGGCTGAATTTGAATTTTTTCAGGGTCAAGGTCATGGAGTAGGTTCCGAAGAAAAGGATGAAGGACATCAGGGCCAGGTCGGGCACGAATTTACAGGATTTCCCCACCAGGCTGCCGCCGTATTTGAGACATTCCTTCTTACTCAGCTGAGTCCAGTCCAGAGCTGTGAGGTTAATAGCATTGTACTGGGGAGAAACCCCCCAAAAAAAGGCAAAATTAGCATTTAAAGTCATCGCAGCGTGCAAGGAAAGGGGCATTTCCTGGCCAAACCCCTAAAATTACTACTGGAAGGAACTGCAGTGTGCAAGGAAACTACTAAAAACCCAAAATGAGTATTTTATACAGCGACAGTGTGCAAGGAAAAGGGCATTTCCTGGCCAAAAAGGCTAAATTAGTATTTTATTAAATTACACTGTTCAAGGAAAAGGGCATTTCCCCATGAAAAAAGGCAAAATGATTATTTTAAGGAATGGCAGTGTGCAAGAAAATGGTCAACCCCCCAAAATTAGTATTTTAAGGAATGGCAGAGTGCAAGGAAAAGGGCATTTCCTGGCCAAGAAAGCTAAATTAGTATTTTATGCAATTAGAGTGTGCAAGGAAAAGGGTATACTCCCCGTAAAAAAAAAGGCCAAATTATTTTTTTATGCAATTCTAACATGCAAGGAAAGTTTCCTGGAGCTACTGCCACCAGGAGCCCCCTAACCCCAAGAAATTCCCAGAGCTGCTGTTAATTGGGGAAAAAAAAAGTAGGGATTTGGTTGCAGTGCCCCCAAAGGGATGTGATCCCCGGGCCTCCCTTGTCCGAGGGGCGCGTCGCTCCCTGGCTGCCCAGGTCCCCGCTGCCCAGGTCCCCCCCACCTGCTCTCCTGTGTCCCCCATTCCCCACCGGGCTGAGCCGGCGCCGCTTACCAGAGAAACGTTAGTGGTGTTTGGTGCCACTGGAGCTGAAGCATCGAACAAGGTCGCGTTGGCTGCGGGAAAGTGAGTTTGTTACTGAGGTTTTGGGGGCCGCTGCCGAGGTCGGGGGGTTGAAAGCAGCCGGGCTTCCCCCAGAGGCACAGCTCGGCCCGGGCGGGGCGGGCGAGGAGGCGAGAGCATCGTCCGAGAGCCGCGCGGGGCTCGGCAGCCCCGCGGATTTCGGGAGGATGAACCCACCCCCGTTTCTAACCCCGCAGCCACTTCTCCCTGATTAATCCCGAGTGCCGGCGGAGAACCCGGCGGTTCCTCCGGCGAGTGCCGGGGGGCAGGAGGAGGGGGGATGTTGGGGGGTGTATTTTTAGGAGCTTCCCAGGGAAGCTGCTGGCAACGGGGTCGAGCACCCCGACCTCCATGTCTTAAAACCACGGGGGCAGAAGACTGGAAAAAGCAGCCTGTTATTTTTGGAGAGGCCCGATCGAGGCTTTTTTAATTTGTTTTTTGTCTTTGTTTTTATATTTCATGGGTGTTTTGGCATCTCACTGCAAAAAGAAATAAAAAAATATCCATCCTTTCTAGCCCCCGGCACCTTCTCCTCCAGCGCAAAAAGCGGCTCCACTCAGCTCTTCGGGCGACGCAGCTCTGAGGCTTCAGCAGCACCCACATTCTTTTTGGGTGCCCCAAAGCAGGGTCCGGGACCTCTCTGCCCCCCCCTCTTCCCTCTGGTCCATCCTCTTCCAGCGACAAGGGGGAATTTCAGCTGCCCCAGACCTGCTGCCTCCATCCCCGGCGCTGGGGATTAATGAAGGAGAAGCGATTGCTGGGTTAGAAGCAGAGACCCGGGGGCTGCTCAAACCGGGCTCCGGGAAATGGTGCTGGCAAACCCAGCATTAAAAACATCATCATCATCATTATGATTATTATTATTTTCCTTCATAACCTTTTAGTTTTCCACAAACCGGCCTTATTTGTGATTTCTCCAACTTGAAAGGGTACTATACCCTGGCTGGTGTTTTAAAGAGAGGACCCTTAAGGGCTCTACATAAACCCTTTCAGCAGAGCAGAGAGAAAAGTAAAATACATGGGGAAAAAAACCAACAACAAAAAAACCCAACTACAACAGCAATAGCAAAAAAAAAAAACACCCAACAAAACCCCCACGGGCAACAGAGTATCAAATATTAAAATAGTTTTAATATTTAGAAGGCGATACTCACTTGAGATTGAAATCAGCCCAAATTGATGTGTGCAGCAGAGACAAATATGGGACAAATCAGTTATAATAATCAAAAAATCAGAGCTAATGGAAAAGATTTAAAAAAAAAAAAAAAAAGGATGTAAGGGGAGTAAACATAATTTCTCATTATCTAGAGGAATGGAAAAGCCAACGCAGACGCTGCTGCCTTGGGTGCCCGAGGCAGCGAGGGTGAGGAATGGGGCTGGGTGGCAAAGAGGAGGTTTAAAAAGGTGGTTTTTGGTTCAGATGCCTCTTGGCTGCCCGGGGTTTGCTCGGGGTGGGGGCTTGCAAAAGGAGGAGACCTCCCCGGAGGCCGAAGGCTTCGCCCTCCTCCTGCCTGAAGCCGTGGCAGCAGGTGCTGCCGGCACACGGGGGGAGGCGGCGATGGTGCCGTGCCGGGGGTTTCAGCCCCCGGGGATCGTGTCGAGCGTTGGGTTTTGGTTTCCTCTAGCTCAGATTCGGGAGGGTTTTGGTCAGGCCAGGATCGTGTTGTCTCCAGGTGCTCTTCGGTGCGCGCGGGGCGTTCCAAACCCAGCGGAGGGGGGCACTCAGCCAGTGGGTGATAAACAGAAATGGAGGAAAAATACAAAAGGAGACCCGCTGAACGTTATTGCCATTGCAGGAGCTCTTGCAATGCCAGCTGTACTGGGGACACGCTGCGTGGCAAGTCTTGGAAGCTTTTATGGGAGAGCTTCATCATCCCGGCCGTCTTCACCATCTTCTGCAGCTGACATTCCCCAAAATGGTTAGAATTTGGACTTTAATGAATTCAGCTCATCTGAGAGCAGGATGTCACTGCCTTTAGCCCAAAGCGAAGTTTTCTGCTCCCTTCCAGGCGGCCGCGGGAGCATCTGAGCTGCACAATTCAGAGCAGGGATCATCCCCTACCTCTATCCAAGAGCAAAACCAGGGAAGCCACCGAAAGACCACCTGCTCAGAGCCTGATGGCCTCTCCTTTTTGAAAAGGAATAAGAAAGTGGGGGAAAAAAACCCAAACAGACCAAGGAAGTTTCCACACCCAACCAACTGGGACATCCTGAAGTGTCCCAGACACCAGAGAGGTCAAAACCCTTCCAGCATATTTTCTGGAGAGTAAGTTTCCATCAGCAGCAGGTTGGAATTAACCATTGGAGGTGGTGGGGTCACCACCCCTGGAGGTGGAGTCACCATCCCTGGAGGTGTTCAGAAAACATGTAGACATGGCACTTCACAACATGGTTTAGTGGTCACGATAATGTTGGGTAGATGGTTGGACTTGAAGATCTTGGAGGTCTTTTCCAACCTTAACAATTCTATGATCTAAAATGTCTTTTTTAATTCCGTATTTCCTTTTTATCCATGCAGATCTGGCTGCTCCAGGCTGAGGCCCCGGCTCTCCGGCACCGTTTGCCATGTCCTGGCAAACACCAATACATTCATCCACGGGGGACAAGGCTCGACTTCCATCTTGCCCAAAATCACCCTCACAGGGGGAGGACAAGGTCTCTCCACCCCATGCTGACCGAGTAGCTGCCTCCTTCCACGTCGCTGGCCAACGATCCAACGGGATTTATCCTCAGCAGGATTTATCCTCAGCAGGACCCCCCTCACCCCCTCCATCCTCCCCGTTGGGCGGCGAGAAAGGTGTGTACTCACCTGGGTCGGGAGCGACGCACTCGCACTTGTACATGGTCACGTAGTCGGGCTTGAATTCCGAATTGATGGGATAGTACTTAAAGGCTCCGATCATCTTCTTGATGGCGTCATAGATGAAGATGAAGCTGATGAGGGTGGAGAAACCTTCCTCTGTGAAGCGGGTGATGTACTTTATAATGAAGCTGGCGTCGGTGGCCACCAGGATAAGGCACTGAAGGGCAGAGTGCAGGCCGATCCAGAGGCGGAATTCCATGTAGTCGATGCCGTTGCCTCTGAAAGGCGGAACAAGCCCCGTGAGGAAACGCCGTGGGCCGGAGGACGGCTCCCACCCTGGTGCAGATGGGTCCCGGTTCCCTCCCAGCGTTATCCAGCACCTACTTGCTGAAGTCAAAGAGCAGCTTCTCGAAGATGAGGATGGGGCCAGTGCTGCTGAGGATGATGAGCGGCTGCCCGGCAAAGAGGCAAAACACGGAGCCTGCCATTGCCGTGCCGAGGAAGCTCTCCATGACGCCCTGGGGGCGGATCAAACCCGGCGTCAGGGTGACGCTGTGCCACGGCACATCCCCACGCATGCCCCAGTGGGAGATGGGCAGTGCAGACCTCTGCTTAGACCCACACAGAATGGTTGGGACCATGTCCCCCTCCTCCCATCATTGCCATTGGGATGGGTTTTCCCATCTTGAGGGGATTTCAGGGCTGCCAGTCCCACTTGGCAATGAATTTCCATCCCCAGCAGCAAAGCTTGGCATGGCACAAGGAAAGGAAAACCCATCCCATCCCTCCTTGCTGTCCCTAAGCCAAAGTGACCCTCTCTCCTTGTACTCAACCTGGTAGTTGTCTGTAGCATCTCCAAGCAAGCCCCCAAACGTGATGGCGTTGGTGATGCAGCCCAGGTAGATGAACAAGATGGCAGAGATGGACTGGATATGAAAGCCTTCATAGAAGTCACTCGGGAACCAGGGCAGCTTCCTCTTGATATCCAAATAGAGGCCACCACAAAACCTGCAGAGACACCACCAAGGCCCAGATGCACAGGTCTTCCACCAGAAGAGATGCAGCGCTGCGCAAAAGCCGGTGCCCCAGAGGATGTCACCCCCTCCGTGCTCCAGGAGGCCACGGGGCGAGCCCACGGGAGATGCCAACGGGTGCTGGGGTGCTGCTCACCTGCCAGTCCACGCCAGCTCTTCACCAATCTCGTGAACCTCGGGCATCTCCCCGTCGTCGCTGCCGCCGCCGCCACCACCACCTCCGGCGCCCGCTCCCCCGGCCGTGCCGTTCATCTGCCCCACCTCGTTCAGCGAGAAAACCGATTTCCTGCAGGGGAGAACCAGGGGCGATGGCCACGGCGCCGGCCCTGCCAAGCCTGTCCCGATGCAGGGACCGCCACCAAGGCCATGGGGCAGCTCTTGGCCTGCGCTAGTTTGGGTTTGGGGGTGAATTTGGAAAGATCAAGAGCTGGATTTGCTCAGCTCAGGGGGTAATGCAGATTTTTGCAGAGTGGAAACAGCTGAGCTGGTCTGGGGGCAAAAACTGCTGAAAAAAGCAGCGGAGATTTGCAGAGATTCCTTCTAGGGATGAAGACAGGCAAAGCTGCTGTCCTCCTTCAGCATCTCCAGCCCTGAAGAGATGGGGATGGCCACAGGGCTGGGACAAGCCCCACAACTCTCACCCACCTCTTCTCAGCCGAGGGCACTTTTTTAGGTGGCTCAATCCTAATGTTGGGGTCCCACTCGCCCGGCGGCAGGACGATGACTTCATCCAGGAACTCATCGATGCCAGCGATCAGGTCTTCCCTATCCCGGGCTTTGTAGGCAACATCGCTGAAGAGCTGGGGGTGGAGAGAGGAGAAGTCTCAGCCTGGGAACGTGCACAGGTCCCACGTCACTACGGGGTTCTAAAGCTTGTCGGTTTGGGCAATAGGATGAAAATTGGTTTGTTTTTTTCCTTGGCTCTGAGCAAGGAGGTTCCTGGTGAGGGCCGCGTGTTGTGTCTACTCACATCATCCACCATGAGGGTCGCGATGGCTCTGCCGATCTCGTTGTAGGATTTGGCTTTTCCCGCGGGACCAAGGAGAATGAAGAGGAACCTGGGAAGGGAAAGGCACCGTGTTGGCAACCTCGAACCACCGGCAGCCCTGTCGGGAAACCACTCAGTGCTTCAGACCCCAAGGACTTGCCCTCACCTGGTGGGGACGGGCACCTCTGTCACCCCTCCCAGCATCGTTGCCTGGAGGAGCCGGACAAAAGCCACAAAGGGCTTCTCCAGGAACTCCACTTCTCCCACCAGCACATTGGAGGCCTCCGCATCCTTGGGGATCTTCTTGATGAACTTGTTCTTCAGCTGTTGGTAAGATGAGGGTGGGGAAGGGAGCAGTTGCCAAAATTTGGCTTCCCCCCCCCAGCTCTTTTCTACACCCTGAACACAAAAGCCGAAGCCACAGGCTCAAACTTCTTGATTTCTGATGGTCCCAAGACTCACAGAGGTGGGAATTCAAAAGCCATATCCAAGGATAAACCAGCAACAATTCCTAAAGCTGAATTCCTTCATCATTTAAAACTATCACTAATAACTTCACCCGCTTGGGGCTCCCCCAGACCCCATCCAACACTGAGACCCCTCTCGGGGCATGTGCTTGGGGGGTGGGTCTCTTCTCCCCCGTGGCTCTTTCATTATTAGTCCAGAAGAGTTCAACACCAACCCGGGCAGGGTGTTATTATAATCTATATGGCAGCGTGAGGGCAGGCATGTGAGCTGGGCAGCGAGCTCTCCCCTTTCTAATCTTTTAAACCCAAATGGAAAAAAAAACAAAACAAAACAAACAAAAAAAAAATAATAAAGCAACTCCTCCAACCTGCAGCTTGGACTAAGTTAACAGTGACCACTAAGCTTCGTGTAACACTTAAAAAGTGCCTTTGTAGTGGGTCTAATAGGGCGATTAAACCTAAATGCTTTGCATATTTTGGGATTAACCCTCCGCACCCCGCTGCTGGAGGCTGAGATTTGGGGGTCCTCAGCAGGCGGTTGGCTCATTTGACTGTGGCTTGAATTTTGGAAGGTGTCCTGGAAACCTTTTGCCTCCCCGATACAGTGGTGACAGCCCCGGCCCGTGGCTCCCAGCAACACGTGAGTTTCCATCCTTCTAACCTGTATTGTCCCAGGTAAGCACAGCCAGGACACCCCTGGGAAAAAGCAAAGCCTTCCCCCGTGGTGGCCCCTATGAACCTGCATCGAGGGGATGTTTCCCTTTGGTTTATGTGGAAATCAGGCACAAACAGAAAAAAAGCAAAGCCATAGAAAGCATCCACAGTTCCCAGCTAAATAGAATCAATATAATGGTTTGGGTGGGAAGGGACCTTAAAGCTCATCTGGTCCCAGTCCCCTGCAGGGAGCAGGGCCATCTGCACCTAGAGCAGGGTGCTCAGAGCCCCAGCCAACCTCCCCTGGCATGGTGCCAGGGATGGGGCAGCCACCACCTCTCTGGGCAGCCTGGACCAGGCACTCACCACCCTCAGTGTCAACAATTTCTCCTCTCTGGTTTAAATCTGCCTCTTTTAGTTTCAAACCATCACTCCTTGTCCTGTCCCAACAGGCCCTAATCAAAAGTCTGTCCCCATCTTTCTGACAGGCCCCTTGAAGCCCTGAAGGGCCCCCAGAAGGTCTCCCTGGAGCCTTCT
>WTSP01022071.1:11882-25300 GCA_025331215.1 Actenoides lindsayi | reverse complement strand
CAGCACAAAGCACAGCACTGGGAGGGCTGCTGTGGGGAAAATGAACTCCTGCTCAGTCAGACCCAATACAGTAACATATGTAGACCTTCCTTCAGAGGCTGTTAGTTAAAAGGCTGTAGCTGTTCTGACAATTTCCATGTGTCCCAGGCAGTGCTCTAGAAATGCAGGCTGTATTTTCACATTTCACCATCAAGCAGTGGATATGGACTCTTTTCAATCTTCAGATCTATGTCCAGACCATATGTCTGTGCTACATAAATCTATCACATCTGAGGTATTTGAAGCTAGCCTCTGTGGCTGCCCCCCTCTCTCAGTTCTCTGACACTGGTGATTCATGTATTTTATTGCACTAATGCAACATCTCTCCTCCTACAAAACCACATTTCAGATGTAATTCATTGGCTTGCCCAACCATCATGTCCCTGGAGAACAGCGACATGATGCTGTGCAGAGCTGGTTACCATGTGCCTCCTACAAGCAGTTCATGTTCGAAGGGTCTCCCCAAGGGAAAAAAAAATTTAAAAATTCTTGCTGGTTACAGCCTTCTGTCACAGCCTACAATACAAAGCACTGCATAAAACCAGTTTCATTACAAAGGAATAACAAACTGTTCGATTTCACCCAAAGCTGACAATTCATATATTTCATATATAAGAGCTGGACGAAGTGTCCTTGGCCAACATAAAGAACCAGTGGCAAGAAGGTAAAAAAAAAAGAAACCCAAGCACGGCAGCAGAGGTTCAGCAGCTTGCTTCTAGAGAAATATACTGCTCAGGCACCCTGTTTTGCATGTCATAGAAATCCAACTAGTCCAAAATCCAGTTGCAAATGTCCTTTGAATGGATTTCCATCACACCACTCATTTCAAGTTTGCATATATTTTTTTCTTATATTGGAGTCTTGAGAAAAAAGAAACTCTTCCTGAGGAGAAGCAGCCACAGCAGCAGCAGTTTCAGAAATATCCACCCCCAACGCAGTAATATTTTGCTAATAGTTTTGCCAGGAATCACTGGAGCAACAATTTGTACTTTCCACATTCCTCCCATGTAATTACAGGTTTGAGAAGCACAATAGATAGAAGGGACGTGAAATAAGTGTTTCTTACTGAATTTTCTGTGCACCTGATGCATAAGGAGATTTATTCCTCAGCACAACAGAAAATTGCTCAGAGCAGTAATGTAAATTGGAAAGAGTTACTAAGGTGACAACTGTTGTCATCCCAAACGGGGATGACCCTATTAAGGCTAGTAACGAAAAGATTCAAACAAATACAGAATCAGTGCATGGAAGTAAGTTTCTCTAGGTTAGCCCATTCTTGCTAAAAACCTCTCCGGCTCCGCTCCTAACATACATTTTATTTCTACGTGCATTCCTACTGCCCACGCAGACACAGAAGCCTGCAGCTAGCAAGCTAACATTCAGAACAACAAGCAAATTGGAAACTGCTGTAGCATAGATAAAAAATTAAAAGTACCGTTCATGCTATCGTTGCTGCAGTGTTGCTCTACCCACCTGCAGAATGGACTGGGAATCAATTTGTCTCTAACTCCCTTCCTCTCCAAACAGGCCTTCCTTCGTTTTTTGCAGCAGCCATTTAAACACCACAAAGGCAGAAAATATATGAGCCTTGTGAATATGAGGGTTTCAGGCTCATGTTGCTGTTGCTAGATCTCAGCCATCACGGACAGAAGCAACCAGGACAGCCAGACGAGCAGGTTGCGTGTGAAAGTCGGGCACGCCTACGTCAAGATCATCCAGTCTGCCATCACCCATTACTGGAGGAATGGCTTCTTCTGTTCAAAAGCATATTCTGCTAGCTTTTGACCTGTCAAGTGCTATTTATTTTTTCACTCAGAAAATAGTGCCTTACTAATAGCAGCCTATAGATTTTTAGTATAACATAGGAAAAAGAAAAACAAAAAACCACACCAAAATACACCCAAAACTCAGAAACACAGCTAATGTAATCTACATTTACCCCTAAGGGTACTGTGAAAACAAAAGAAAATATTAATATTCAGTTTGATTACTGTATAATTTCTTCTAGGGATCACGTACTATTTTAGGCAAAAGTAGACATATGCGTGTTGAGATAAGCAGACATCTGAGATTCCTTAGTAAGAAGCAGTTCTGCATCTGCTGCAAATTATCAGTATCTTAACTAAGGATGCAAGAGTTGTTCTTACATCATCCAACTCCAGACAGCACAGAAAGACCAATATAAGATAAATAAATACTAAAACATCAGTAGATCTTGCACATGGAGCCTGAGTGCTCTGCAACCTTAAGAGCTGATGAGGAAGATGAGGAGAAGCTTGGAAAAGGGCCCTTCCTCTGTGGCAGTGTCCAGACAGGAAGGAAGAGCCTAAATGCCTAGAAGAAAGCTTGGGTGCTTGTGATAAACTGTGATGCCACTGGAGCATTTGGCTTCTCAGTGCACCAAAGAGAGATTTGTGGAAGTCTTTTGCCTGCAGTGAAGGATTAAAGGAGAGAAGTGCAGACCCCCAACTCTCTGGAAGTGTTTATGAGGATGGTACCACAAGAGTAGAAGTTTCCAGACATTCTGAAGGCTCTCTCTTACTTGCAAGATGATCTTGCCCAAAATACTCACTTTTTTTTTGTTGTTTTTTAAATCACTGATGAAGTGAGACTGGCATGAGTACCCAGTCTGTCAGATTGCACTGGGAGCCACCCTCACAAAAGGAACAAATATCTTTCTGAACAGACAGGAATTGCTGACTGAATTCTAAATAAGTTTGAATGTTTTAGTAAGCAACCATTTCTCACTTTCCTTAGTCTTTACTGCCAGGGAATAAAAAATAGTATGTTTAATATCCCCAAAATGAGTTTATAGCTTTTAAGCAAATCTTTCAAAAATAGGTAATAGCATAAATAATTACAGAAAGGTAGTCTTAAAAAAAAAGAAAAAAGAAAAAAAAAAAAAAAGAAAATTCAAACAAAACAACATATTCATATTTACAGAAGGAACATGAAAAACAGGAAGGGGCAAGGATTACAGAAGGGAGAGACTGTATGCCAATGTAATGCTTAGCTCTGTCGTTTTTCAGAGCAGCAGTAGATGCCCCCACTCCTGCAGGTCTGGGAGAAGGCAGGAGAATCGCAAACTAGTAAGATGCTGCATTAATTTTAGTTGCACACATTTACAACCCTCTGAGGACAAAAGTGCTCAAAGAAGACTTAAAGAGAGTTCCTTTTCTTAGTATTTTCACATCAGAGTCATAAAGGTGTGATGTGCAGGAAGTGCTTTTCTTCCAGACAGACTAATGCAGCAACTTCTTTGCTATTAGTTACATTTCTCACAAAAGACCACAGAAAAATCGCTACACTAAACTATTATTTCACACAGAGCTGTGTACTCTAAGGCTAATAACTTGCTCATCCACTACAAAAGGATTCTGTCTTATTACTTCCATTCCATAATATTATTGTACAGCACATATTGAACTGTTTCCAATGCATCATTTAATGGCAAACTCTAGCAAGAGTAATGTATTCTAATAACAATATTTTTCCAGTTTTTAATAGAAGTTTTATGCTGGGACAGTCACTATTTGGATGCTAACATTACCTGACATAACAAAAATCTGACTTAAAACCCAGAAATAAATATAATTAAATTATAAATCATTCAGGAAGGTGTTTGGCTTTAACTTTTGCCACTATTTGCTCAGGTCTTATTTAGCTGGCAGTGTTAACAAAATAGCTCCAGAGAACAGTTTCCTAAATCATGAAAATTTACATTACCTGAGAATGGAGAAAAAAAAAAAAAAAAAAAAGCGTTTTTCAGGAAAAGAATTTCACAGATTGAAATATTGTCTTAGAATGTCTCTAAAAATACACACACCCTTCCCCCCCATGAAAAAATGTGAAGATTTTTGTTTAGGAGTTTTTAAACATCATCAAAATTTACTTTAAATATAGACAGATTTTTTATTTCTTCTAGTTTTTGGGTGGAAATGTTACCAAACTAGTATTCAAACATGACTTCTACTTGCTTAAATTCTCATGTAAAAGAAGAAAACAATTACAAAGTTCAAAAAATCCTCTTTATTTTTCTGTTAAAAAGTATTTTACTATTCAAATTGACTATATAGGCAATTCAAGGCTTATCTTGTTTTCAAAATATTCAAAGGTTACAGATGTCTACTAGCCATCAATTTTTATGTGTCTTTAAAATTAGACTAAACCTTTTTTTTTTCACTTTTTTTTTTAGCATATTATGCCATCTGCAATATTTGCTGATTGAGGCTTTCAGTCCCTACTCCATTTCTGCAAATGCAATGAGTACTCCACCTCCATTTCAAGGATTAATTTTGCAAATGACACTTTAAGCACTCCAAGCACAATGGAAGAAGTCAAAAATAAATCCTACAAGTGCAAGAGGGCAGTGCAGATGTGCATGAGTCTCAAATGCATTTCATTCCCCATGCTGACAGTCTTACGTGTCAAACAGAAAAAGGCCATCAAGGCCACCACAATGATAATATTAAACCTCATCCTCTTTTCCACCTGCAAGGGCATTCAGATTTATATAATGCCACTATTTTATCTTCATCACAATTCACTAGCATGGCTGGGAGATCTGAGCAGAAAGCAGAAATAGTTGGCCACCCACATCTCAAAGTAGATCAGCCCTATAATGAGGATATTGGGGGCTTCAAAAAAAAACCTCACAAAACTGCAAACCCGCAAGTTGTAAATTCTCCCAATTTCCATCTTAACATTTATCTCACATCTTCTTTTGTGCCAGAACTTTAGCTGTTTCTCCCAGTCTTCAACCTCTCAGACTACAGAAGCCAGGCTCTGATATAAAAATACCAGACACCTGAGGTAGCAGAAACTGTCACCGCTCCTTGGGACACAAAGCAAGCAGGGTAAGTGCAACAGCTCAGTGCCACACAGAGGGAATAAGTGCTGCTGAGACAAAGGAGTCTGTGCACCAGCGGGCAGGGTTCCTCATCATTTGATAGGTCCATGTGATTTTGTAGCTAACGCAGACCCACACCTCGCAACAGGGAGCAAGACACGCTGCCACAGCAAAGGAAGCAATGCCACCTGAATCCGCAGCAGTTGCTGGGCAGCTGGGACCTGGGCTCACTCTTTTTAAGAAATGTCTGGATATTCTTGGATTTGGTTTTGAATCCTTACTCACTGGGTATAAAAAGGTTGATTTACATTTCTATCATTTTCAGAGTTTTATAATAACTCTGAAGAAAAATGTTAAGTTTCTAACAAGTTGGGCTCTTTTGGGCTCGCTGTGGGAGCTGGAGTGAGGAAAAGGGACTGTGGACAGAGATCAGAACCAGGGCTCAGTACTCTCGAAGACTGTCTATAGCCACAGGCAAAAACACCCCGAAAGTCAGTGACATTCCCCTCTCAATTTCCTGAAAGCAGATGGTGGAAGAGTTTGGAATGAATGGCCCTGCGGCGCCCAGCTTGGCCCCAGCTCCCCGCAGAGATGATCAGCCTTTGCTGCTGACAGCCCGCCAGACAGCTTTCGATCCACGTGGCAGCATGTGTGCCCAGGAACCACCCTGCACATTGAACCTTGGCAAGATACGGCATCAAATGGCATCAAGTGCATTAAGAAAACCTGATTTCTAGTTTATAGTAGACTTCATTGTGTAATTCTCTCAAAGTCACCAACTCATGTTTCTTTGTATGGCAATTCTAACAAAGGAATGAGCATATTGAATCAGGCCCCATCCAACAATCAATGTAGCAACACAGAACACTGCTTTAGAGAGACACAAGGAAAAAGGCCCCCCTCTCCTCTCCCATGCACACTTCAAAACTAACTATAAATCTTTATATTTAGATTCAAAAACTAGTTCAAAATATTTTCTCCTCATTAAAATGTGATAGTATTTACTGTTATCTAAAGGTATCCTTACCATCCACAGAAAAAATCAAGGCTTCTAAGTTTTTCTTCACTCTTGTCATCATAGTGACTTATCAATAATTAGATGGAAGAAAACTAATTACTGCCCATCAACATGTTTTTTTGAAAAAGGCTTTGTCACTTCAATATTCTTCTTCTGTTCTCCAAGATAATGTGTTTCCAAATAAGGATGAAAGATCTTGACTTGGAAAGAAACAGCTCAAAGACAGGCTTGGTTCTCTAAAGCCATGCCTGCTTTCCCAGACAGGTCTGGGTCCAATGCTGGAGTGAAAAAAAGTTAAATCTTTCTCTTTTCATATACAATTGAATTAAATCACTACCAGATTAGAATTACACTTCTGATGATAAAGTTTATTATTTCCACTTTCTGAAAACTTTGAAGGAGAGCAAAAGTAACCCTGCGGCTGAAAAATAAGCCTTGCAATGCTAATTTAAGGAAGTTCAATCTACACAGCTAGTAAGGGAAGGATGAAAGGTGAATTGTTATTGAATTATATGATTATACATGGAAAACGCTTAGAGGAAAATTACTTTCCAGTCTTCCAAACAAAGGCATAAGATTCAGTAGCTGTAAACAGAGCTTAGATGAACGAAGCCTTAAAAAGATGAAATTTCCTGACAGTAAGAGAAATTAAAATTTGGAATAAATTATCAGAGGGAAATCCAGTGTGGGTAAGCAATGCTGCATTGGCACTGCTGCCATGCCTATGCCTGCCTTTGTACCCACTGGTCCAGACCCTGACCTCTGAGCCAACCTTCCAGCCTGCCCTCAGACCTGCCTCATTGCTGTCAGCTCGTGGGGTGACTGCTGGACTCAGAGCTGATGCTGGCTACCATCACCAGCCCTGCCCACCCTGCTCACATGAGAATGGCTACCACGTTGGCCTCCATACGAGCAGCCCATCCTCTCTCTCCTCCCTCCTACAAAATTGCCACCCCAGTGGTGCTGGATTTGTGTGCAGTTGCTGCTACCAGATCAGAAACACCATCATTTTGCAGGAGTAAGTACTGCTGTGCATTACTGTTACACATCTGCCTACACTGGAGATGGGGAAAAGAAATTAGAAAGGTGTCACCAAGGCTGGTGACTCACATTATCCACAACATTGATACAAACTGGCCTTTACGAAAAATGACAGCAAAAAACCAATCTGAATAAGGGCACTTATACTGAGGAAATTCTTTGCATCATAGGCAATGTAGTCATGTTACTGTCACACAGACTCCAGGAGAGTTCCTCCCTTCTATGCCACCCTTCTCTTACCTCCCATGCTCTGCAAGAACAACCAATCTCTGGTAACAGTCTGCATGTGTTGCCTGAGCAGCTTCCCATATTTTACCCAGCACAATCACCTGACATTTAGTGTCTCCATAATGTGAGATAAATGTGGCTCCCACACAAAAGAGCCAGGTCCGTTCACCGAGTGGTACCGGCTTTGCTTTCATCAACAGAAAGATGCACTGAACACGGTGGGAGTTAGGCAAGTCCAAAGCAAGGTGCCTGCACTCTCCATTCCAGAGAATATTTTTAGTCAGAGGAAAAGCAAAGAGCAATGTGCAGAAATTCAGGAACAACCTATGATCTAGCTCAGAGACTCACAGGTCTTCTATATACAAACAGAGAGTTCAACTTTCTTGGATGTCACCATCTAGCAGCTGCTTCTTCTGCATGCTGCGTCTCTGCAGCCCACAGAATGCCTTAGTTCCCACTGCTGCAGGTACTTTGTACCCCACACCTGCCTTCCATTGCTGGCACTTTTTGGAAATAAAAGCCATGAGATACTGTAGGCACTGAAAACAGGATAATATCAAATCACAGTGTCCAGCAGATATGTAATGCAAGAGATTTTTATGACAAAGATGACTGGAGAAAAATCAATATAGTCCTCGATTTTGTGGGTATTTTAGTTCTTCAAACACTGCCACCAAAAAAAATTGCAATTACAAAGAAGTCTCAGTAACAGCAACAACTATTCCTGAAATCATGGTTAAAAATTGAGTAAACTCACAGATACTCAAATTGGTTGCTTGAAAAACAAAACATGGTAAAAACCCCAAATATCTACTTTTCAAAGCAATCCAGGCATCTATTCTGCATGTCATTAGCAATCCACTACCAATACATCAGAGCAGTCCTCTCTCTGCAGCATACAAGCTAGGCACTCTGCACAGCTCCCAGCAGCACTAATCACACAGGCTCTGGCCCTCTAAAACTCAAATGCTAGTAAAAGAGCAAAGTCAGCCCTTACAAACTCGTGAGAACTGCTCATAGGAATCCTTCCGTGCCTGACAGGACTATTTCACAATCCTTCATGGAACAGTGATTCTGATTATGGATATTAGAGAAACCAAATATAGCCTATTTTTTTTCTAGTCCTACAGACACAATGTTTCATAAAGTTATGACTTCTGGTGTCACAAAATATTTTTTACGCTCTATTATTTGTGTCATTAGACTGAAGAATTATTCCATATGTGATGTATTTAAATATGCAAACAGTTTATCACAGTGCAGTATTAGTAAGCAAAATAAACTAGGAAAAAAAAAAAGTCCTTTCAAGTCCTCTTCTATAATTTCTCTGGAGAAATTTTGGTCGAGCATCTGCATATTTTCATAAAGTCTGTTACATAGTTTATTACAAGCTCTGTAAAGTACTTCTCTCTCATTTCCCAACCTGCTGTTATAAAAACAGAAGGAGCGGAGATGAAGAAAACCACCACAATTTTCAAATAAAACTAACAAGATAACACCAATCGAGAGTTTGCAGGTTAATGTTGTTAGGACATACACTAAGCTGTACAAATACAGCTTTAACATACAGCCAGAATCCCTTCACCTGAACTTCAATTAAAAATAAAATATCTCACTGGAAAGAACAGGATGTGCAGTTCTAGGAGGTTTTTTTTTTTTTGTTTCTGGAAATCTTATTTAATTGAAAATTTGGTTTATCAGAGTAAAGTGGGCATCAACCTTAACGGTGGGATGGCTACTGCAGATCCGTAGTATCCCCTTCCCCTGGGAGTCAGCTATCAAAGCTGTCTGTGAGATGCTGTCAAAAACTCAGTGCCATTCCTACTGGGAATATAACTAAAAATACCAGTCCAAATTAGCAGTGTGCAAAGACAGTCATTAAGTACCTTAACACATTCCTGCCAGAACCCACGCAGAGCTTCTACTCAGATTATGTTACCATGTATCTTTACGAATACCCCCACAACAGTTCAAACTATTTTTTGACTACTGCTGGGGTAACAAAACAAAACAAAGCAATAAAACCCAAACAAACAAACAAAACAAAAATTTTAAAAAAACTCCAAACAACAAAACAAAACCAAAAAAACACCACACCACAAAAAAACAACCAACCAAACAAAACCAAACAAAAAACCCCAGCCTGACAGCAAAATTACCAACAGGGGCCTATTCCACAAGAAGTTCCTCTACCCTTTCATATATCCATGGAATAGCTGTAAGTAACTTATTTAACTATATCCACTTTGACAGAATATCCGATATCCTTTACAAAAGGTGAGGTCTAGAGATAAGAAGCTCTGCTACACTGTCTTAAACTCCACAAACTCTCTTTTCCTTCCTGTTACCAAGAGACACTATTAAAAACAGGAGCTATATATTGTAATCATTAAATTGCTTATATTTCCTGCCATAGCTGCAGTTGCTCCTGTATCACTGCTTGGTTTTATCTTCTTAAATCCAAATCTGCATATACAACAGTAACAGCATTTTTAGTAAGAGGAGCCAGTGCAGGTATCTGACTCAGAATTGATGAGGAGAGCTCATGTCCTATAATTTATGTTATTAGTGACACCGTATCACCTTACTAGCTAGCTGGTTTTTCTTTTTTTTCCCTAAAGCCCATTTCTGTCAAAGCGATGCTCACACGTAAATGAGGCAGTTTGGGCTTTTGGTAATTCAGAGGATGCTTTTGGTAATTCAGAGGATGCTGGTGTTTGGCTGGGGAAGGAGGGAAACAGGAACAGCTGTGCCTCCGACTGTTGGGAAACAGCAGCCACAAAGTCAGCCCTGTAACTGAGAACCTGCCACACAGTTTAAACCACTTCTGTTGGCTCATGACTGCTCATGACCTCACTGATGTAACTGCCCTTGTTCCCGGGTTTGACAGGGTCAGCTCTGTCCACACCCTTCCCTCTTTCCCTTCCACCTTCCATCAAGTGGACATACATCTTGAGAACTGTAACAGTGATCATTAGTAATGTTAGCAATGTTGCCCTCACCCACAAATACTCCTTTATTTCCTTTTGTTGTTTGTCATTGTACATCTCTTCAGGTGATGCCCGTGCCATTTCAATGCCGTTTTCAGTGCCACTCTTGATACCGGAGGCTGAGCTACACAGGCAGCAGAGCATTCCCACCCTCCCTTTGGCATTACAGACAATGTCTTCATGGATTCCACCAAAGAAGTGAGCAGCACCAAATGTACCGTATGCTAACCTGCCCTCTCCTCTCGCTGTGGTGTTGCTGCTCCTCTGCTGCCTGTCAGCTGCAAGTGCTCAGATAAAGGCCACAGATTAATTTTAAAAACTCAAACGGAAGTATCAAAAACTTCAAAAATAAATTAATTCAGCTTTTCACACAACCACCCCAGAGGATTGCCTGGTTCTACATGTTTCAGGATATAAGTTGGTAAATGCTACACTATTTTGTGTCATTTTCTCCTTTCCTTTTTCTTCAGATCCTCTAGCTGGCAACTACCTCACATTCAAGAGAGAAGGGAAGAGGAAGGGAGGAACCATCATACTTGTTCTCTGCTCTTTTTATCAGAGTTTTGTGGAACACCATCTCTTACAACACTCCTCGGGTGAAGCTCTTCAAGGCTCTGACAAACTGTTGTTCACAAAGCCATAAACTGGCTGTGCTTTGTGATGCCTCAACACCTCTGCACAGGCTCCTTCTCCACTCCTCACAGGGGCTGGCTCACCAACACAGGGTAAAAACACCTTTTTCCTCCTGCTGAGGTAGGATGCATGTCTTGGTTTAAGTTAGCACAGAACAAATTCTGTTCAGTGATTTTAGTTTTCAGCTCAGTTCTCCTAACTGCTCTTTCTGAAGGTAGCAGCCTGTTCTCACAGACAGTGTCTGCTTATAGCAGTGATAACACCCCATGTTTAGAGTTAGTACAAAGGATTGGTGTGCAGACCAAGGCCACTGCTGGATCTTGTGTGCCACATTGAGGGGGCAGAAAGTGCAAGGCTGCACCTGCAGGGAGGAGCAGACAGGACAGGTGACCCCAAACTGACCAACGAGGGATTCCAGCCCATAGACGGCATATTCGGTATAAAGCAAAGAGATCACGAGAGTCAAGCTCTCTCCTTCCATGGCCAGCATCCAAGGAGGACTCTGTCCATTCTGCCTTTGATCCTAATCTGTGTGTTCCTGAATCCAGTTCCAGAACCTGGTTCACAACTACTGTTGAGTCCACTCTGGGACTTCCCCAGTGCCTGCTCCACAGCATCAGTGGTGACGGTGATGTAATTGCCATCAGGGGTTTTGGGTTCAGTACTGGTTTTGTATATATTTATACATATTCCCTATTATTATGATGTCTGTTTTTATTAAAGCTGTTCTAACTTCCTTTTCTAATCAATAGTTTCCCTTATTCCCTTTCTCTTCCCCTTTGGGGAGGAAGGGGGGTTAACAGAGAGTGTCTGTTACAGGTCTAGCAGGCTGCCCTGACCCTAAACTATGACAAAGCAGCACCCACTACCACAGCTGCTGAGCCCCTGTGGTGGGGTATGCCTGCCCCATTTGACATGGACTGAGATCGTCCCACCACAGCCCTCTTCCACTACAGCTCCCAAGAAAACTAAGCAAGTGCAGTACCAAAGCTGCACGATAGAAATTTTCATGTGTGAAACATCATACGGGAGCATTTGGGCTAATCAGTCTTGTACTGATTTAGTTACACATTTTCATGCATAAGAAATTCTAAATCCAGTCACTCTCAGTGCAGAGACCAGTGCTAAAGGCTTTGCTTTAACTGTGGCAGAAATGCTCATCAAGATGTTGCGATACAGCTTGAGATTGTGGCGTAAAAGCAAAAAGGATGGAATGGTTACTTTCCTGCACTCCATCAATAAGCTGCAATCTAATTTAAAGTGACATTTTTAAAGTTCTTGCAGAAACATGAAAATTAGAGGGTCAACTTGCTTAATAAAATATGACAGGGGGTTTCACCATGACATTTTTCTTTTTTATATTCTTATTGGAAATAATTAGAAATTTAATTAACAATTGATGATCAGACTCAATGTCTCTGATGAAGCCATTACTACCCATGAATAAAACAGGCTTTCCCATCAGTGCCCTAAAAGTAAATTTAAATTAAGCCAAAAAAGCCTACAGACAAGATTCTCAGTGAGTTTAAACTGGAGCTGTGCTTGTTGGCAGTGGGGTGGTGTTGACTTACGTGAGCTTTTCTGGCATTATACCTCCTGGGTACAATGTTCTGAGTTTAGGTTTCATGCAGTCTGACCTTTATTGTGAACATCTTCTACCTTCTGGTTAAAAAGAAAACTCTAACATTAAAAATACTTCAGAGTACCCGCTTTCACTCTGAAGTTCTGTCTTTACCAAGTGAAAGTTAACTATCATTTATTAAATGTATAAATCAAGATCTAAATAAATAAACCTTACTTTACAAGATCAGAATGACAACAGCAGAACAAAAGCTGCACTATTTAACAATCATTTTGAATATGTAATCAAAATAATTAGGATGAGAGCAATGACTCAAGTAACAATTTAACAAAATGCTATTCATTTTTCACACAGTTACCAGTTTGCAACACTCCAGTATAGATACTGATAGTAAATATCTTTTTCCAGATTACCACTGCCCTCAGGCTTTCATATCCGAATTTTCTTCTAAAAGGAATATCAATCAAACAGCAAATCTAATTTGAGAAGAAAAATAAAGGGGATTATTTCTCTGATATTCAGATTGAGAAAGAAGCTTCAATGGACATGGGAACAATAGACATTTGTGTATTATTTTGAAAAAACAAAGCTTATTCTTTGCTCACAAGAATTACACCACTCATAAAAACTTGCCTGCAGTTAGGAACTTAGAACGTAATTTTCAATAACTGAAGTACAAATAAAGTGATCTTCAGACTGTCAAGGCAAAAGGAGAAGGAATCAGTAAGGATATCAACAGACACCACTCCTTGCCCTTCATTCCTGATACTGCCAATCTGCATTAGCTGGATTACAGAGATGTCTTCTCCTGTACTGCCTTGTTTGCACAAGGAAGAGTGCAGCAAGGTGGCTCACCCCTCAGGTGCCTGAGGGGAGGGGGTTGCACACATGGATATGTGCAACACGATAGGTAAAACCCTGGCTAGCACAATTTCCCCACCCACTCAAAATCTGTCCCAGGCACCACAAACATAGGTCATACTGGGGTGGATGGGTGGATGGATGGATGGATGGGGAATTCAGGGGGTGTTTGTGCCC
>WTSP01022068.1:0-24785 GCA_025331215.1 Actenoides lindsayi | reverse complement strand
TGTGGAGTCTCCTTCTCTAGAGACTTTCAAGACCTGCCTGGATCTGTTCCTGTGTGACCTGCCCTGGGTGTTCCTGCCCTGGCAGGGAGGTTGGACTCGATGATCTCCAGAGGTCCCTTCCAACCCCTACCATTCTATCATTCTATGATTCCATCTGCAATGCAGATACAATTTCAAAAATCTAAGGCAAGTTCCATCATTCTGTAATGCATATGAACTAAAGGTGGACATAAGTATATTACATAATTGTATTTTTTTTTCTGACTATTAGGCTGTTGTAGAAACATCAAATTATGCAAGCCTCTAAGTCTTCATTTTATTTTTAGATATTTTCTTCAGTAAAACTAAAATAAATGACAGCAGTTATTGAAATGGCTATTAAAATATTTAAGTATTTTAAATTAAGCCATTTGGCTTATTTTCCCTTTTCTGTTTAACTTAATACAAATTGACTTTTTGTGAGTTTGTAACATTTGCCAGTCTTGGAATATAGAACAGTTTATGACACCACCAAGCCAGAGATGTATGTCAGAAGTTTGTGGCTTCTGGGAAAACACCATTCTCTCTTGAAAATACTGGTGACTCTGGACTGAAGCATTTAGAAATTGGCACTTCTGTTTGTAATTGTTTAGCTGTTTATTGAGACCTCATGAAATAGCTAAACATCCAGAATCTGAAAAGTGCATTAGCTCTGGTAATAGGAGGCTTTTCAGTGTGCTCTGAAATTGTGCAAAGTTTAGACTTTCATGTGAAGAAGACAGAAGCTTGAATAGAATAGCCAAAGGGCTGTCACAAAGAAACCTTCAACTGTGGACAAAGTGCAAACTGAGAACTGCTGTCTCTGTAAAGTACACAAACATAAAGCTGCAGTTGAGGCTCTTGCTTCCTGAGGCTGACCTGAAAAATTTCTCTACTACGCTTATCTCATTTCATTGTTGCTTTTTAAAACCCTGTCAGCAGCAGTCAATCTGGTAAGAATGAGATGAATTTTTGGAGCTTCTTGGGACAGCTTCTGAGCTGGCAGCTGCACTGGTCAGTGGTCCTCTCTGCCCTTTCTGTGTAGATGAGATGCATGTGACTTCAGGCAATGAAAGTGTATAGTATGCAAATATTAGAAAAACTCAGACCCAAAATGAAACATTTACACATAAAATTTTGGGGATACTTTTATACTACCAAGGCTTAACTAGAAGTGTTGAACAGGATTAAACTTTTAGTGAGTAATATTTCTGTTGACAAGTTAGCTGTCAAAAACACGTTCTGTGGCTACTTAAAACAGTTACATGGAGAATGGACTGAAATTACTTTCTGCTTCTCTTCACAGGCTGAAGAACAATGGCTACCTTCAGCAACCTGACTATTGGCATTGCTGTTGCCAGTTTTACTGTATTTCAGCTCCTGTTTCATGTTTTAAGTTCTTGGGTGTCAATACGAATAACACCCGGTTTTAACAGTCTCAGCCAAAAAAGGAAGATCGAATGGAATTCAAGGTAGAGTGTTCAAAACAAACTACAGCTAGTAACCTACCTGAAATTGTCAACATCTGAACCAGCTGTGTGTGTATATGTAAAAAACTGCAGAAAACTTCCTGGGTTAAACATCTGTGAAGATTTAAGGGATGACTTTAGACACTTGACAAATTCTGAATGTAAAATGCTGTGGCCCCTTCTTGAACACACAGCATTACAAACCCATGTGGATTAAACACTTTGATAGACTGTGATGCCCAAGTGGAAGTCAGTTAAAAAAAACAGTAACTGGTGAGAGGTAATAAGCTGTAGTCGATTAATGTTAAATGGCTCCTCCATGATGCTTCTAGTAAAGAGGTACAAAATTCCTTTCCCCAAAACATACATAAAAATCAAAACTATTTCAATTTATTCTGTGATCTATACACAGTCTATACATGTCTGTGTATCTCTGCTCATGCTTTTGGTTGCAGAGCAAATTGCTCTGTTATCCTGGTGCTACTACACTACAACCTGTTCTATGTAAGTTATGGTTTTCCAAGAAATTTGATGACTCTTTGGGGTAGTATTGGAGTGAGGCAGGGTTAGACAGGTACATCTGTGTGTTGGTGGGGAAGGAGACTGCAAGAAGAGGAGGAGGAAGCTATGACAGACACAGGGTATACATTCAGGAAGGAGTTGTGGAAACTCAAATCTAAAAAACATCCTTATTCCCTTTGTGTTTCTGCAGTTCCATCACTGGGATGGATCCCTCTGCATTACACTTTCCTCCTCAGAGTGCTATTAGGAACTTGTTCAACCCTGTGAATCTTTCCTGAGTGCTTTCCTCTCTTTTAAGCCATAAAGGAAGTATGGAGTAGTAATTGCAAACAGGATGATCACTGAGGTTTTATTTTGCAATATACTACTCTGGAAGGCAACACAAGGTTATCCAGCTGAAATTACTTGATACAATGTAACTTTATGCTCCAGTAGCCTATTTCACCTTTAAAATATTTTTTCAGGTGTTTCTTAAATTTGAAGCTAAAAAACATATACTATATGACTGTCACTGCATTCAAAATGCATTAGTTGTATCGCTGTTCCTCAGTGCTGTTTAAAGGCAGTAACTGGTGGATACTTTTAAAGTTGTTTTCATTGTTCTAGGCAGCAATAGCAACTCATGGTCTTGCCCTTCCATTTGACAAGTGTCCATCTGCAGTGTTTTTAAAGGCACCATCTTAATTTCAATTCGATCTTTGAATAATTGCCTGTCTGCTGGAACACCTTTGTACAATGTCAGTTCATGATACCAGTGCAGGTTATGTTTATCTCTGTTACAACTGAAAATAGGGCAGACAGGGAGAGTAACTAATCTTGTTATCATGTTAAGAGCTTTTGTCTATAAGCCACATCAAGTGACCCTTGAATTGCATAATAGGCTTTCTGAGAGCTTATCCCATGCCTGGTAGCACTATGCTAAGTTGTAGTGCTTTGCATAATAACATATGAATTGTTTCATACATCACAAGTGTACTGGGAATAAGCTGCTCTGTAATCTCTGGGCTACTTTGTAGTAAGGTGTTTAACTACCTAAACTGCACCCCAGGCTGTGTCCTTTTTTACTTTCCACATTTTTCTTTTTTCTTGGGGTTGATAGCAGGACAGATGTTAGCACACAGATGAGTCATGGTCCAGTGCTACATCCAGTTCTGGAGCTAAAAGGCATGAAACACAAAACATAGTTCAACATCTTGTTGATGCTGTACCTGAGGAGGGCATGAAGTAAAAGTAAGGCTAAGTGTGCTCGCGTTTCTACAAAAGATTGTTAATTCTGTGAACTAAACAGAGTGCTTTGTCAAACTGCCTCATTGCTCCAGTGTTTTATCACAATGAAGACATACCCCAAGGCATATCTTATATGTTCAGAGACTGTAGATGGACAAGTATGCACTCTGCAGATGGCTCTACAGGTTGAGAAAGTTAACTATCTCCTAGTAAAATAAGTTGGGTTAACTTAAATGATTTAAAAGTAGATGGTTGTTGTTTTGTCCTCTTTGAACTGGTGTGGGGAGTGCTCACACAAATGGTTCTGTTGGCAGTCCTGAAGGAAACTGGCACAGAGGATGGCTATGCATTTTTATCAGCTCAGCTGGGTCTGGAAGAGGGCATCTGCCTGAAATGAGCTGTAGCGTTGAAAATATATTGTTACAGTTTGAAGGGGTTTGTAATAGAGCATTTGAGCTGCAGCTCTGGACTCTGTTTTCCGTACTGTCAATTTGTTAATTCTGACCTTCTAAGAAATAAGAACCAATGAAGTAGTTGCTTCTGGTATCTTAAGCATGCAGATGCTCAAACTGAGTTAAAAACTATACTTGGACACAGATGTAGTATAACTCTTGAATTTGTTGTGCATAAATTCCTGTCACATCTTCTATAATAAATGTTTGTACAGCTATTAAGCAGTACAATAATAAAGGAAGAAGCATGAAGCTTACCAGTACAACTTCTTTCTTTGCAGTTTCCTGAGGAGTTAAAGGATGCAAGCTTTGACAGTACTTTCAAGGAAATGTACGGAGCTTGATAGCTTGACCTAGATTCCATATTAAAATGCAGTGTTGCACTATTTCCCTCTTTCTGTTCCTTCTTCTATCAAGAAACTTCAAAGTCCAGAGTAAAGGAAGAAATCTATTTCTTTTCTTCGCCCCCCCCTTCCACTTTAAAGTGCTGTGCTTGTGTATAGCTTGTATTCTGAACACTAAGGTTTGGATAAACAGACATGCCAAAGACAAATTGCAACTGTAAACTAATGGGCTATATTCTAGGACAAATTTTGCTTCTTTCAGTATTGTCTCCTAAATTTCGAAATTCCCAGGTATTTCTCAAACACTAATATTATATGCCATGCTTTGTTTTAAGAGGAAGCAAAGTTCCCTCCTCTCTGTTAATACTGTGTTGCAGGAATAGACATTTTAATTAAACTATTAATTGTCATTAAAATTCTGCTATATAAATTTTCTTTCTATAAAAAAAAAAAGAGGGGTGGGAGGGGGAGAAACAGTAGCATGTGCTGTAATGGTTAGTAAATGTTCTCATCCAGCTCGTTACATTTGACTAGTCGTGTTACATTAATCTCCATTCAATTTTTGGAACTCTGTTGAAAATGTCATGACGACACTCGTTAAAGAAATTGTAAACAGAGACTTCTTATAGAATCTTTTAATGCCAACAGACAATAATATAACTTCTGGAAACAGGCTAGGGATTATAACCTACTCTTTCTTTGCAAACTCTTCTGCAGGAAGTAAGATGTTTTCTCCAGATCTTGCGTGGCAGAGTTCAGAGTCCTGAGAGTGACTTATGCACATTTAAAATATTAATAACTTTCAAGTACATGTTATCAATATGTACACAGACAAGACTAATAACTAATAGCATTTATGCATTTGTGTGCATGTTGTTAATGCTGTAAATATGGTGCAAAGGTATTTCTAATCATACGGCTCTGAATTTGGAGTTCTCATCTTTCAAATAGTATCCATGATTCAGTAGAGCTCTTCTGGCACATTTTTCTTTTTTTTTTTTTTTTAATTCCCAGTAACAGTGAAGTAGGAAAGCAGTCAGTAGCTGCATGGTATTAGATGCAGTTTACAGTAGTGTTAAACCCATGGCTAGAGGAACAAGGTTACATGTTTTGGACCCACGCCCATTGCATTGTTCAACCTTCCAAGAATACAGGTGGACTCAAAAGGGCAGGAACAGCCCTTGCCTACATGCTGGCAGAAATCCTTGCCCGGGCCTCTCTAAATAAGTAATTCTCTTTAAGTGCTTGTTAACATTCAGAGTTTTATCTGCAGTGTGCATGCAGCCTGTATACTTGAGACTGGTATGTCTTGGGGGGCGGTGGTGTAAAAATTAGTACCCAAGTATGGACAAGGCAACTCTGATTACTGTGACTTTATATAGGACAAGAGGAGAATAAAATAAAGCTGTGAGCTGCTAGCTCATATGAACCTGTAGCTGTTATAACCTCGGATACTCAGCTACAACCTTTTGTTATACCAGTTTTCTCTTTGAAAGCCAGACTCTACTTAAAATGCAGTAATTCTTTCTGAAACTTTTTTTTTGATAGGATTTTTCATTTAATTCCTCTCAAAAACCTGAACTTGACAAATTTATTCTGAGTTATCTATTAATTTGGTGTCTGAAAGGAGAAACCTGCTGCTGTAGGACTCAGGGGCCACTCTGAATATGAAATGCATACAGATTTTCCAGGAAATAGGACAATGCTGTAAGTATTTGTTAGAGAACTGGATGTCACACTGTCTTTGAGGATTCATTAATGTATGGGAAATTGGAGGAAAATGTACATCTCAATTACTTTAAGACCCTGTTTTCTGTTTAACACCCCCACCCCCACACACCCCAACGCCAATTTAATAGATTCCTTCTTTTAGACTCTTCCCCCCTCCCCCCACCACACCTGTCATTGTATAAGTAGTTGGATGTAGCGTAAAGAAGAGATGATTGTCTTCTGCAGAAGTATCTGGATGCAATTGTGAATGTCTTTGGAAAGATCCTGCCTTAAGCACAGAACAGCAAGTTGTGAATGGCAGTACCTCCTTGTGACTGTGACCTCTCTTTCAGGACGGTGTCCACACTCCACGCCTTGGTGGTTGGTGGGTTTTGCCTATATATTTTGTTGTACGATGACGCTGTTAATGCTGACCATCTCTGGTAAGGCACGTTACGTATATATTGTCTTTACTCAATTAAATAACATAATCAAGAAGGGAAAAAATAATCCTGCGGTGTATTAATTGCTGAATTAATTGTTTCATTTGCCATTAAAATATGCAGTTGTGATGTGTCAATTTTTATGTCTGTACTGTTTGATGATTCCAAATTATTTTGTCAGTATTAATGTCTTGGTGCATTGTGTCTTTGTGAAGTGGAATGGATAAAATACAAGCAATTGATTTGAAATAGCATATTAGATTACTAAAGCATAGAACCAAGAGTGTAACTGTAAGTTGGCATGACTGAAATGATGCTATTTACTATAATTGTTTGAGAGTGCAATTGAAATGTTGTAGCAGGTCTGGATTTGTGTGTATGTTTAAAAAAGATGAAGGGGCCTATTATATGCCTAAAATATATATATAAACTGATAAATTGTTTTTATTTCTGCCTCTCGTAAAGCTTCTATCAGTCTTTGTTTTAAAAAAGTCAGAAAGCTTCAGGTGCTGTCTTCACAAACAATAGGAATATTTAATAAATGGGATTCTAATATTTTCTCTAGTTAACAAAATGTTTTATATTAAGCTTATAGTTTCTGGCTATGTTGTTTTATTTCAGACTTTTTTTGAGGGAGGAGGAATGAGATGGCTTCATTTTAGTTGGGTTAATTGTATATTGCTCTTAGTGTTTTGACACTTCACTCGTTATCCTTTGGAACTCTTCCCTTATAGAAGAGGTCATATTTTTCCTGAAGACTGTTTCTTAGTTAGTCTTCAGAATTTCTTAGTGGCACTCTGCCACTGACTTGTTATGGGGCTTTAATAAATGTAAAACTAATTCATAGCACAAATTTAGGCAACGTTGGCCTCCTCTATGTAGTGATATATGATTAAATTGTCTGTTTTGGATTTTTTCCACCGCATCCTGGTATTTTTAGAGAGACCAAGTACAGTCCAAATGTCTTGTGAGGTCTGGTAACCATGTGGAAAAGCAGCATGTTGTTGTAACTTGGTATGTGTTGTGGTAAGGTTTATCAGATAGAAGCTTTTATCCTGTTGGGGTTTTTTTTTGTTTGGTTTTTTTTTAGTAGATCTTGTTCTAAACAGTACAAAAGAAGTCATGGATGACAAAAATAAAAGCCTCTTGGTGGTGACAAATAAACTGAATCTTCAAATTTACTAAATTTTCCTGGTGTAATTCCAGAAAAAAATCAACTTCATCAACAAGGAAAAATAGAACTATTTTTTGTTCTTAGTAACTTTGAGAAAATTTATATTAGGTATTTGTGTACTTCACTGAAAACTTAATCTTGCTTATGGAGCCTTAGAATCCTAGATCATGTGAAAACATTAAATCTTAAAAGACAAAATACATCTGCAGTGGGGGATTTTTTTTTTCTGTATTCCTCCTGTTGCTTCTAAATAGTTTCTTCTGTTCATCCTAAAGAAATTGAAGCTCTGTTTGTGTGCTACTAAGAGCTTTGCCTGCTTAATGTTTGCCACCAAAAGGGAAAGGCCAAGACATGTGAACCTACTCTGAACAGCATTCCTCCTCAAAAGTCCCTTGGCTCCAAAGAATGGGCAAATAATTCCTTTCATGTCTCCTTTTACTCTGTTTATCCCTATCAGCAGCATCCATCCTCTTATGAATATGAAAAGCACCAACTGAGCAAGGTATTTTTGTCATTGTTAACAAGGTTTTGACACTGGCAGAAGAACAAAAACAAAATTGGAGAGCCAGAGAGTCAGTTAAAGCACTAAGAGACAGTGCCTGGGCTGTTCTCTTTTATCCTTTGTTACCAGAGAAGCCAGCTCAGGGTACTTGCTTCAGTTCTAGTCTCTGGCAAGGCTCTTGGGGCAGTCTCTACTCTAAGGCAAATGGGGTAATCCTTATTAGGGTAGTTAGTAGATGTCTTGTATCTGGGTGAAGGAGGAATCCATTTCCATGACTAGGACCTTTCTTAACCAAATCTCATAATGTCTTACTGATGCGCCAAGAATAAGGTGACCTGATGGACATTATGTGTTTGATATGTGTATGTCTTTTGAAAATTACCTTGTCCTAAAGGCTGTAACTGTGTATTTTTGGTATGTTTACAGGGGTGATCCTTCAATTGTGAAACTGAATATTGCTATTACCACAGGCTACCTCATTTCTGGTAATTATGCAACATGTATATAACACATACAACCTATATATTTATATTGAGTCTCTATGCCTATATATTTTTACTGAGCTGCTATGCTGGAGATGTGACTGTATATACAACACAGTGGCTTTTAAAATTGCTAATGGAGTTGTGGGATGTGGTGAAATCACAGGAACTTGCCTGCAGATGCGAAAGATGTAATGATATCTCTCCAAGCACTGAGGAAATGCCACTCTGTGGCTTTATGATGGTTTGATACACAACCACCAACTCTAGCTCTGTTTTGTCCTTCAGCCAGTTGAGAAGGTGTTAAAGCAGTGCCCTTCACTGCCTTCGGAGTGTCTACAAGTTGTAGCTCTTTTATCATATGTATCTTCCTGTGACCTCAGAATGCTGGCAGGAGAATTTTACTAATCCTCAGTACAAGCTGAGGCAAATGATGCCATGGGATCCTGCCTGCCCGGTTTTTAGTCTCACTTTAAGACAAAATTTCTGTGTTTTATACGTATTTTCTTGGTATGGTTTTTACCCCTACATATGTTTTGTGTTCTTAATTATTTACTGTCAACTAAAATCATCATGGTAATTTTACTGCAAAATGCTTTGGAGTTTTCTTTTATTGTGTGTGTGGATAATACTCATTGAAGCAAAAAACTTGTGACTTGAATTATTTGCAGGGAAAGCTTTTCATGTTAAGATGGAGTCTCTGATCAGAGACTGGGTCATGGACTCTATTATCTCTCAGATTAGATTTTTTTCACCCTGGTGGAACTGATAATCTGGTGATCAGCACATTCAGTTAAACTGTGGGTTAGTTTAAGTGCCTCTTTTTTCCATAAGAACTTCAGCTCCCATATTTAAATTCATTGGTGTCTATTTTTGAATAATTATGCATTAGACTTTCATTATGAATTAATGAATGCCTTTGAACAGAGACCTGAACCTGGCCACTCATTCTCTCTCACTTCCTTATACAGTTAATGTTTAATTATTAATAGGAAGTGGAATGGCTATGTCAGATCACACAGTGTCCTGCCTGAGGATAGCTAATATAAAAGAGATCAAGGCACTCACTGGAGTTACAAAAGGCACGGGGTAAAGTCTTTGATTTGGAACATAGATCACTAATATTCTAGTCCAAAGTACTCATTTGGAGAAAAGCTGGGGCAGAAATTGTTTGTTCCAGTACAGAAAATAAAATAATCTGAAATCTCGGACTATGGGAGAAGAATGAACTTTTCCATCAAAGCTTTCCTTAGAATATTAACTCAGGTCTGCTCTATCACTTCTGTGGTAATTGGAAAATTCTGACTAAATAACATGTGATTCTTATTTCAAATGCTTCTTGCAAAATATTTTTAATAAATGGTTCCCTGTGTGCTAATATAACTATGTTTTGATTCAGAAGTTCCCTATAATAGACCTCTACATTTATTGCATGTATTTGTATAATGATTATGCCCCCTCTAGCCCCCCCCCCTTTTTTTTTTTTTGTTTGGCCTTGTTTGTTGGGTTTTTTTGGTCTTTTTTATGTTTGTTTGTTTTTGTTTGGGTTTTTGGTGGGGTTTTTTTTGTTTGTTTGTTTTTTGTCACTTGTTCCAAATGTTTGGGTTCATAAGTTTGAAGTCATGCTATGAGATTCAGGATCCACTTTTTCTTTCCAAAATGTTTCAGCTAAAGCTATTGCCTATTTATGTCAACTGTCGGAAGAATGCTGTTGCTTAATGCCTCAACTAAAGTCTTTAGGATAAAGATGTTCTCTTCAGAGGTAATTAACTGAAGAGGGTTTCTACTGATGCTGTATGTTGGCATTTATGTGTCTAAAAGTTAGAGAAACACTATTCTGAGGTCAATGGTAGTATGATAAATTGTTATTTATCATTATTTCTTTTCTTTTGTAGACTTGTTGCTTATCATTTACTACTGGAAAGCAATTGGTGACAAATTTTTTGTACTACATCACTTGGCAGCTTTGTATGCTTTCTATTTTGTACTGGTGAGTGCTGTATTTTCCAGTAACATAGCATCCAGATGAGATTGAAGACAGTGTTTTTATAGATATCATTTAAAAAAAATAATTCTCCACTGGTTGGTGTATTTACTTTGTAAAAGTCATGTTTATATTTTCAATCATCATTACTTTCTAAATGGTTTTGTTGGTCATTTGTGGTTAAGTGCATGCCTTTCCAATGGTACAGGCCTTCAACAAAAACGTGTGACTTATTTAACTGCTGAATTGAAAACTTTTCTCAGTTTTTGCTCTAGAGAGACTTGGACGGAGGGGCTTTTCACATGTTTATAAAAGAAGGTCTCAAATAAAGCCACAAGTCTGAATATGTAGTTGGAAAATTAGAAAATTATTTCAAGTGGTTATGTTCTGCTTCTGAGTGTATTTGCAAGGCTGTAGGTCACTGATCCCTAACTCTGGTCAATGTACTACAATCAGTTGGGGTTTGTGGGTTAGATTGTTGTTGTTGTTGTTGTTGTTTGTTGTGTTGGGTTTTTTTCTGGGGTGATTTTTCTTTTTAAAACCCTTATTTTTCCTTTTTTGATGTTTTTTAAATATCTGGTATGACACAGACTGATCCCCTGAGACTTCTTGTTTATGGTTACTTTGGTGGGGAAGCAATGGATGATTAACTGCATATATCTATTCATAACTGATGTACAAACATTGAAGGGAAAAGGGGAAGAGAAGGATACTGTTCTACGATAAAGACAACTTAGTTACTCTTTCCTGCTGTTGTTATTTCTCAGCGATGCCCATGTGACTTGGTAGAAGTCCCACTGGCCTCCAGAATAATGGTCTTCAATTTCTTCTAAAAAGTTCATTCAGTAAATAAAGAAATCTTACATAATACAATTTACTTCATGTACCACATTTCTTTCCCTTTCCTGCTATGTGACTCCCAGGCTTACAATATTGAAAGTGTCAAGATGCCAGATTACTGTCAGATTTCCTGGGTATGGTTTAAAGGGGATGAAGTACAGTGACAAGTAAATACTCTCTTTTGGGTTGAAGATAATTAGATCTACTGATATTATCACAGATGAAAGTGAATTAGAGCTGAATATTAGAGAAATGAAAATACCACTACCAAGGCTATTTCCTGATGCAGAAAATGCTTTAGTTCGTTTCTGGAGTAAATAAAAAAAGTAGTGTTAGTGTGAACTTCTTTTAGAGCAATGCGTAGTATTTTGATGTAGCTCTGCCCTTGGATGTCTGTGTGTTAACTCTCATTCTCTGATCTTCAGAGAGTTACTCTTAAGTGTCTTATTTCAAAAATTGCTCTGGAAGATAGGAGAGAATTTGATTAAGAATGCAGATTTTTTTTCTGTTTGATGTAGTGCGATCTGACGTGAAATGCCTGGAGTGGGTATTGGCAGGCTCAGTGGGGGGAAGAGGAATCATGACAGATGTTCCATAGGCTGTTCAGGAGACCTACTGAAATTTGTAAAAAATCCTTTTTATCTCTACTTCTGTGAACTGCTGCTTACCCAGCCATTGTGTAATGGGATACTATCTCCAGCATGACCAAACGATAAGGCAGAGACAATGTGGTACTTTGTCACTTGGGGGAAAGTGCTCCGTTGCATCGTGTATTGGTGTAAACGTACCACGGGGGTATCGGGATACTGGCATGGAGAAGATGTGCTGCTCTTCCAACTCACAGAGTACAGCAGGGACTGCAACATTACTGGTGGAAAGGGATTCCCCTGCAGTTGTGGGGACAGAAGGAAGAGCTTTATGTGCCCTTTCTGCTGCCAGATAAGACGTGGGAGTTCACTTAACTTTGGCAAATTATGTTCCTAAACCGATGCAGGACATTTTTCTTTAGCTTGCAGTGTTTCTCTTTGGGCTTGTTTAAACACTGAGACATCCAAAATATTTCTAATTCTCTTAGACAGTAATAGTAGCCTTATAATTATAACCTGTGATTGCTTTTGCCAGTCTTTACTAGCTAGCTTTCCATGGCCACTTAACTGTAAATTTTTTGAAGATTTATTTAAAGTAAGAAAACTACTGATCTGAGATACCTGAAGGACAATTGTAGCTTTTGTAGTAAACCTCATTTTGAAATAGTAAGGAGCTTGGCCACATCTGGCAAACTGGCTTACTATGGGTTTTAATAAAGAAGTTGAGACATTTTATCATTCTGTGTATACTTTGAAGACTAATCAAGATTTCACATCTACATTGTTGATTTTTGTATGTCTGTTTTGTTTTGCTAACCAGAGCAAAGGTCTGTTGGCTTATTTTGGAAACTTCCGTCTGCTTGCAGAGTTCTCCACTCCTTTTGTCAATCAGCGGTAAGTGGTTAGGGAATTTTTGCATATTCTTTTAAATTTTAATTTGTATTATTATTTCTGTCACTTAGGAGGGCTGTGTTTTCATTTTGTTTTTTGAATGTCTATTGAAAGAGAATTTTATATATTTTGAACTAACAATTACTACATGGAAACCTTTTTTGCTAGGAAAACATTTTGCTGCTACAGCGTAACTAATGTACTCACCCCCAAGTTCCAAAAGATTGTGCTGAGATCCCTTTTGAACCTTAGCTTGGCAAATTCAGCTTACAGGAGGGCAGGGTGAGATAATGGAGCTCTCCAGAGGTTGCTTTCATTGGCCCGAGTGCAGTTGAGTAGGAGATTGTAGTCTGTATGCACAGAGAACCCAAAGAGTAAATAAACACTTCTTTAAACTTATTTAGTAATAAAAGGAAGAGTTGAGTAACAAAGTGAAAAAAGGTGGTATTACATTCTAGGTTTCTGTATTGAAATTCATGTCCTAGTGAATGGCTGTTCTCCCAAATGACTTCTACCAAGACAGGATTTCATTCTGGGTTTAAGTGAATCAATGTAACTCATGCTTACCTTTCAGACTGTGCCATTAGGAAATATCGTGATATATCTGGCTCTTAAAAGTAATATAAGTTATACTTTTAAAGTGGCTATGGTGAGATCACGTGTCTTTGAATACCAACATTCACTGCTTTCTCATAAAGCCAGAAATCACTGTAGAAGATAATCAAGTCCCTTGAACTAAGGAAGAATATCTTCTCATTAGTGCATAAATGTATTGGTGTTTTTTTGTTGTTGGTTTTGGGTTTTGTGTGTGTGTGTGGTTTTTTTTTTTATTTTTTTTTTTCCCCCATTACATTTGAAGAGAACCAGAGCCTTAAGACAGTAAGTAGTGGATAATGATAATGACTTACATTGTTTCTTGTTTGCATTCCTAGTATTACCAAATGAGCTATGATTAAAATATAAAATGATATTCTAATCTCAGAACGGCCTGTGTATTTCCTGTCTGAGTTGAGGGATATCTAACTGGAGATTGTCTCCATGCCAAACATTTAGCTCTTTTAATGTTAGTACCAGCATTTATGTAATTAATTATGAGCTGCATTGTGTAAACTTTTATTGATAACTCTGATTTACTGACTTCTATTTTTTTACTTTGCTGGGAGAGGGAAGTTGCTAAGCAGAGGTCCATTTACCTGTAATGGCACATTGCAGTATATTTAAAAACTATTTTTCATATTAGTTTTGGAATCTGCATTGTATATATCAACAAAAGTACTGGCTCTGATTATTAGTCTGACCAAATATATCAGGTCTCCTTCTTCATCATGGCAGTAAGTGTTTCTGTGGTGAGACATCCTGTTTCCAGGCTGGACTGCCACTTCAAGTGCCTGGATTTTTGTCTTAGTTGCACTTTTAATGAATTATTGGAGTATTTATGTTAGAGCTGGATGTCTGGATAATCTTTTTAGCATATTTATAATTACTTAGGTTGTAATCTGTAGGCAGTTCTAAAAATTACTTCTAAAAACAGGTTTAGAACTGTTATTTCATTAAATAGTTTTACCTTCCTATCTTCTTGGAAATGAACTGATTATTCCACTTCCCCTTCCCATCCCCCATCAGCAATACAGTGATTTAAGTAATTTTCCTCCAGTCCTGTCTCTTTAGCTTGCCAGATTTTAATTTACACAGATTTTCCTTGTGTTTATTCTGGTTTAAGTGTGAATGATAAAGAATTAGAGGAGTTTGTTTTTTCCTTTTTATAGGAGTTCAGCCTGTAGGTTCTGTGTGCTAGGCAATAGATACATTATGCCTGTCGACTGAGGAATTAATATGCAGGAATTTTGTTTTCAAGACCCCTTATGACCCAGTAGTTGTAGTGGGAGAAGGGGGTTTTTAGATTTATCTTTTTTATTGCTTAACATACCTAGGGGTGACGTGATTTATAATGTGCCATTTATAATCTCTGGTTCTGAATTTATAAATCCCAAATCTGAGAAACTGGAAATCAGAGCTCTTTCTAGATTGGGGAAAAAAAAATAAAAATAAATGTGGCTAAGCGGAAGAATTTGCAACTAAGCCAAGATACAGTGCAGTAATTTAGATTGATAAGGGTAAAGGCAATGAATAAATTAAATGATTAATTAAAGAAAACATGAATTAAAATATTTTTTAAATGAGATGGCTTTAAGTCTGGTTGGTATCTGTGAACACTTCTTTTGCAGGTGGTTTTTTGAAGTACTGGGATATCCGAAATCTTCAAAGGCCAACATCATCAATGGTGTGCTGATGACAGTTGTGTTCTTCGTGGTGAGGATTGCTGTCATGCCTGTATATTACAGCCATGTCATTTCTTCATTTGGAACAGAGGCTTTCCAGAGATTAGGATTTGCAGCCCAGAGCGCCTGGATTATCTCAAGTGTTGTCTTGGATGTTATGAATGTGATGTGGATGGTCAAAATTGCGAAAGGATGCTACAAAGTCATTTGTCTTATTGGACAGGAGGAAGCCAAAACTCATAGAAATGGAAAATCTGACTAGAAATCATATGCATAAAATGAAATTTCTGCTATGAAAATAATTTGAGTTCACTGAAAGAGTGCACATTTCTGCCATGGAATGCTCCTCCTAAGGAAACATGGTATTACCTCTGTACTGACCTTACTCTTTCCCTGCCACACTGCCTGCACACCCAGGGCCACGCTTTATGGATCCTGCCTGGTGAAGAATAATAGCAAAAGCTCACACAACTGAGTTCCACGTGTCTGTTCTAAGCAGTTACAAGCTACTGAAAATAGAAGGAGAAGACTGGTTACTTGCTTCTTGTCCACCAGTGTGTTCAAAGTGTTTCACTCAGGTTTCTCAGATTAATGTTTTATAAATCCTATGAATACTGACATCTCTCTTTTTTTAGAAAACAAAGAACCCAAACTCCTGGTATGGTGCGATTTTCCTGGCACGTTTCTATGTCTTCTTCTAGGAATAACAAACAAGACTTCATTCTTGACAACTTTTTAATTTTTGCAAGAAAAGCTAAAGAATTAGCTTTGATTCTGTGAAGTCTTTTACTGCTTTCTGTTCTGCCTTATATGAATGCAAACCATTTGGGGAAATGTATGAAACAATTTTATCTAAAATGCTGTATTATAAGACTACATAATATCTTAAAATTTGTTTAAGTTCTCTGATTGTGATGGGAAGGATTCACTTTTGCTGTGTTAGATTATATGCAATAGTACATCTTCTAAATCGCCCATGGAATCTTTTTCATAGTATGGAAAATGATGTGTGGAAACAGCATAATTCTTACTGGAGTGCTTTTTCCTTTGCTGCTACTACCTTTGAAAAGTGCTGCAACTTTCCTCAAACCATTGGCTATTTGGATGTGATGTTTAATTGTAAAGATATAATGTTCTGTATATATGAAGTGTAACTTACAGTAATACTTTCTTCTCTTTTATCTCAGAAATGACCCATTTGATGTGAAGTGTTGACATTTTTTGTCACATTTTCCTTGTTAATCCCATCAGAAATTGGAGATGTTGACTAAAAACATTCTCGTGCCAAACTTCTCTAAAGCTGTACAGTAATTCTGTAGAATGACAGTTCACTTCTGTAGGCACAACATTTTATTCTTTTTAAACCAGGTATTTGTCAGTAGGTGCTCTGTTCCTTCTTCTGCAAACACAAAGGTTTGGAGGGCATCAGAGAGGACTCTTGACCATCTAGGAATATTCTAGAATCTAATTTATAATACAATTTGAGGAAATTCTAGGGGTTTATTTATTTTTAAATAATTTAGAGAGCTGTATTTGTTCGTAGTTTTGTTTTGCCTACTTTAAACCATATCTGAATTGGGACTGATTAACTTCTGATTTTTGCCTTGGTGTGGAGTGGTTTGGTGTTTGTTTTTTTGTTTGGTTTTTATTTTTTTTAATGTATTTTTTTATTTTGGTTGCTTATTGTTTGGGGGTTTTTTTGTTGGTTTTATGGGGAGTTTTTTTGACATGTTATTTGCTCTACCTTCTGGTAAGGTGTGCTAGAAGTATCCATTTTTATTCAGTACTTTAGTGCATATCCCCATTATTGTAGCAGAATAAGCAATTTATTTTTAAACAAAAAAAAGATATTTATCCTGTGTAGGATAATTAGTTTTCCTTTTGTCCTGTTCCTTCCAACAAAGCTGTGTGATATGAACTCTGCCCTCTCTAGTCAGAGGGGTGAGTGCCCCAATAATGGACCTTTGAGTGAGGGATGCAGCGTTCCCATCTTCCAGGAAATGGATGTTTGCAAGACCCCGAGAGGACAGTGTAGCCTGAAATGCCTTTATAAGCAAGGCAGCTGCCATGAGTTTAGTCCCCTAGTTAGTGATGTCAGGGACTATTGTTTGGGGAGGCATAATACGTGCTTTTGTAAGCCAAGTTCCGCCATTTAAACTGGGCAGGCTGTTTTCCAAAACTTTTTCCTAAACCTGCCTTGTTAAGGGAGGTATCAAGGATTGCTAATACTAACACACACAGCTCTTCCCCCCCCCCCATGCTTATTAATGCCTCACAATCCCACAGACAGACAAAAGTTCTGTTTGTGCCTTGGGAAAGTTAGCAGCTACTCTGTTTAGCTGTATGGTTTGAGTGAGTGCAGTACCTCATTTGGGTACCAGTAAATCCGTAGTCTTTGAGAGTTGGTCCTGTGACCTGCTTTGCTGAAAGAAACAGACTCCCTTTTATACTAATTTGCAGAACCTGGTATCTTTTAAAATAGTGATTTCAGTTTATCTAATGCAAAATCTGGTTAGACACAAAGGCTTTATGTTTCTATCACCTTTATGTTTTCAAAGTTTTTTTTCTTGTGCTTAAGTCACTAGATGGGGAAATCATTTTGCAATAGCTTACTCCTTTCTAAAATAAATTGTAAAATGAGTAAATACAAACATTTTGCAGAACGCTTGGAAGTAGAAATCTGTTTTTGTTATTCAGGAAGTAAGATAAAAAGAATATCATTAGATGATTTGGAGCAACTCTTAAGGTGATAACTGAGGAAAGCCTTTGAAATTAATCCCTTCTTAGAAATAATCTTTAATATTTCAGTATTTGTTTTGTTTTCAACGGAGAACATTCATAAAAATGGTCCATTTCCTTCACTTCTAGATAGACTCGATAGACTTGTGTATGATAAGGAAAAAAGGAGGAAGTAAGTCAAGTTATAATAAAATTATGTTAAAACTAGATTTGAAAAAAAAACCCCAAACCTACAGCTAAACTCTGTATAATATGCTTTTGGCAACAATCCAAAATGTAAGGGCAGTGGGATAATTACTTTAAAACATGTAATGTTTTGGATTGCTGTACAAAATTAGTGTAATTCAGACTGTTTTGCAATGGATGAAGTTTAAATGTTCTAATTTGTTTATTTTTTAATGTATTACTGTTATGTCCTGATGCATCTACATGTGTCAGAAGACAACTTTGTAATGAAAAAAAATTATTAATACTTGTGTATTTGGCCAGGACTGTAGTAAACAGGCTGTAAAGTTCTGATGTACTGAATACATTAGTATGGGGCATGTTTTACCTGCCATTAAAAGCTTATAATACAGCAAACTAGATAGCTGCAGCACCCATTTTTCAACTGCACTTTATTAATTTAAAAACTGGTGAAATATTGGTGAAATTTAATGTTGCAAGCTTGTATCTTTGCTTTTTTTAGGTAAAAAAGTAAATGCATGATGTGGCATTGTAACAAATGCTACCTTTAGAATGTAGTATCTTATTAGTGGCTTAAAACTTCTATTTTTTAACAGATGCATTGTGTAGTCTCTTTGTATGTCACTAGGTGTCTTTGCTATGGACATATCAAATGGAAGGGGTTTATCTTGTCAAAAAAACCCAACTCACTACCTTGTTTTTCTTTTTTTTTAATGTCTTCAGTAGCAGGTGACATAAAATTAGCACAATGATCATGGGAGAGTCTGTTTGTACCGGTAAGGCTGTATGTAGGAATGCAAGTTTCCCTTTTATTACGGCTTTACTTTTTCATCAAAAGATGAGTCAATGCCACTTTCAGAACTACCACAGGGGAATGGTAGCTCAAGTTTTGCTTTTATAATTGATTTGTCAATACAGAGAGGAGATGTGCTTCAAATACACATTTACCTGATGAGTGTTCCAGTGGATTTCAATGAATTTGAGAGCATTATACTACAGAGATGCTTTATGGGTTATCTGTTCATTCTTCAGTGGTGAGAATTAAATTTCTGAAGTCTACTCTACCTCTACAAATTTGTGCTATCTTGAGTAAGCTCATAATTTAATAACTTAATTGCTTAAAAAATATAATCTATTGAATAATGAAAAATATTGTATGCATGGGAAAATGAGGGGAGCTGACTTTATATATAAAAACTTAGCAATTCCAAATTTTGTATTAAACCTTATTAAAAAATAAATTAATTACAGTGTCTGGAAGAGAATTACTTCCATCTTAGAAAATTATGGGAGAAGGTTAGTTCATACTACAGAACTAACATTAACCTAAGAGTAAAAGCTTACACAAATGAGCAAACGCATTCAAGCAGGTTTAAAGAGGAGAGGTGGAGGAGATGTTGAGGACACAAGTACAGAGACCCAGATGTCTTCCTACTGCTGTGGTTGGGACAACAGAAGACTGATATGTAGCTGAAAGCTTTAGGTATTTCTGTATCTCTGTTCACAGTGGAAAATGAAACTTTGTTCTGTAAAATTTTCAGGCTGTATAAAATGGGTTATTGATTGCTGCATGAAGAGGACTCTTTCTAATGAACTTGTGTGTGTTTAAGTACACGTACATATAAGCTATCGATAAAAGATCATTTAGTAGAAAAATCTGTAAGACTGTTTTGTGATGCTTCAGCTGAGCCATTTGGAGGAAAATAAAGGGCCCCTTGACAGTTACTCCAATTTACAATCTGGTGCGGTGTTGACTGCTGATGAAAGCCATCAATAAAGCAAATAGAAAGGGACTAGAATTTTCAGATGAAAAAATGCAAGTGTAGACAACTTTGAAAAGTATGGGCAGCCCTCTTTCACATTTTTAATAGGCTCCTGTACAACATCATTGTCTAGCTACAAGAAACTTCATGAGAAAGGATTTGTTCCTGATGGAGTTGCTCTGTCTTGACAGCTGGAAAAAGAACAGTACTTCATTGCTGAGATCCTGACAACAGTCAAATGGAAATAATGATCAATATTTATGAACTTTAATATTCATCCAAACCCAGGTAGAATCTCTTTGTTGGACAGATGAAGGTCTCGGGATTTTTCTGAAAGCAACCAGAATGCTCTTTTTATGGTAAAGAAGATGAAAGGTATGCTGCTTGGAACGTTTAGAGATCTGGGATTAAGCATGAAATCATACTTTTAGTTGGTAACACTTGGTAAGGTTTTTTACCCATTACAAGTCTCTACTAGCTACCTCCTTTGACATTCTTGCTCTATTTATAATAACCAAGCACTTTATAGCTCAGTAAAGAGTGGAAGGTAGCTATAAAAAATAAATGGTATTGTTTGGTATAAGAAATATTTTGGCAAAATTTCTTCTGAGATCACCTTCATTGTATGATGTCTTGCACTGAAATGGCATCTGATTCTAATGATGTATATAAATTTTTAATCTAGTTGCAATCTAAGGGAAAAGTCTTTAAGAGAGCAAATTACGAAGAATTCAGCGTGGCTTGGTATCAACCATATAATGATTCCATGTGCTATTTATAACTTCCTACTTACTGAAATTGAAAATATAAAAGCAAATACAATATTCTGTAGTGTATCTTTATTTTTAATCTATGTGTGGGATGTCAAACATTGTACGTCTTGTGGACAGGACATGCTTTTATGAGCCTTTAAATATTTAAGCATATGAGAATCTGCACCCAAGTGGAACATGTTGCATGTAAATTGTCTTCGACGTTTTTACATTTCGGTATTTTAAAAAAATTTGCTAGGTTTGAAAGCAACATTTAAATACTAATACTAAGCTGTAATACAGAACATAACACTTTGAATGCGATGCAGCATATATTGGTTTTGTTTATTAGAACCCTTTTCCAGTTTCACAAGAGAAATCCATCATGTGACAGGGGGAAGGGAGGAAAAGGGCTAATCATGAGCTCAGTTACCTAATTTGCACACTTAATATGCACACATCCAAATATCCTGGATTTGTTTCTAGCATGCATATACCAAACAGTGTTTTGTTTAGTATCAACAGATACCTGTATATGTAGAACATGTAAGGACAGCTAACCTGATAGAAAACCAAATTACAAAAAGTGTTAGGAACAAATGAGTTACAAGTTAGGCATCAGTAATGGAGCCTGTAATTCAAAAACATTACATAATCTTCTGTATAAGAAGAAATTGGACATATATGTATCTAACTTATGTGCAGAGCAAGGATGAAAACTGTAAATTCTACTAGACTGATTCCTGGTAAATCTTGACAATCTGGTTTGCAGCAAATACTAATACTTTCACAAAATGTCAGGATCGCATTATTAAATTCAAATGTGGCCTGATTGTAGTAGCAATCCTTATCATCACACAAGAACTTAATGCAATATAACAACTCTGCAGATCAGTGATAAAAGTATTCCGTTGTAATAAGGCCGATGATTATGTATTCTGGGTTTAAATTTACTTTTTATTACAAAAAAAATTTAATAAAAATCTGAGTTATTTGTTTGCATTTCAGTGACACTGTAAAGCATTTCTTTGTTTAGTTTGAACCATTTAGGAGCTTGCATAAAGTGATATTGGCTGATTATTTTTTTCTTTTGATATATGCAATAATGTCAATAAGCAATAAATTGCATGTTGTATGCAAGATACTGGTACTTCATAATAAAGGAAAGGAACACAGTTTCTTATTTTGTGAATTTTTCTTTCTTAAGATGGTAATAGCTTATGTCCTATAATAAACTCAAAATGAAAAAACCAATTATCTTTGGGTTCAGTTCAGAAACAACTGGCTTATGTGGCATCATGAAATTTTGAGATTTTTTTTTTTTTTTTTTTATTGCAAATAAGGTGAGGTGGGAGTGTAAGGTCTGAGCCACGCTATTATTCAAGTGGCTGGACTTTTAAAGGCTGGAAGTCTATGCAGGACATCACTGGGGCCAGAAATGTAACAGAAGCTATAAATTTTGTGGTGTGTTGAGGAAAAACCTATATTGGATAGTATAATTGTATAGCACTGTATTGTAATACCATGTTTCAGAACGTAAGCTGGACAGTTGTCTGAAGACTCTAGGGGGAAGGAGCCACTGTTATGCGACACGCTACACAGTTGCTTACTGAATATTAAGATGGGCAGTTAAGTTCCTTGATATGGCAGTTCCTATTCTACAGACAGTGAACGTATGCTGAGGAAGCGCCAATTGTGTGGTAAAACCTGGAGGTTTTTCTGAGCAACCTCTGGGGTTTTTTTTTATATTGTAACCATTGGCTTCCAAGCAGAGGAATTGCTTGTGTTTCTATGAGCTTGCTTTTGTATTCTGCAATGGTTAAATTACTAGAAGAAAACACAAAGCATTCCAGGGGTTTTTACTTTTTTCCTCATCTTTTAAGAGGTATTTAGTTCCATTTGTAAATGATATCCTTAGGGTACTCATTTTGCTCTGTTAGTGTTGAAAACCACTCATTAACTAGTTGGTCTGTTAAGAAGTGACTGGGAATGTCTGGAAGTGTTTTTTGGGGTCAGATGCTATATAGGTCAGATTTCCAACTGCTCGAGGAAGGACAATGGGTGCTTGGAAGGAGGCTTTTCTATTGGCACTGGCCAGCTTTTAGCACTGAATGGTGGAAAGGAAGGACTAAGTGTGGCTGGGAACAAGGGGTGCCTTTCAGTGAGCCCTTCTTAATCTGAAAAATTCAACAAATCTTGCTTGGTGAGAAATATACTCCCTTTAAAGTGTAGGATATAGAAAGTATTTTGTATATCCACTTCTTCGTCCTGTTCTGGTGCAAAATTACTCTTCATTTTGTCCCGAATTTTATTTTTTTTATTACTCTTCGTGTTCTTGCTGGAAACTTTGTTTTTTGTATTTCTATCAGTATGATAATTCTGCAATAAGGTTTTGGGTTTTTTTTTTCCCAAATTTTTATTAATCTTCACAGTGGATGTCTGTCATTTTTTAGATGGTGGACTATTGCCCTATCTTCTTACTTTACTCTGCTTTTCTGGAGTTGACAGTGTAATATACCTCAGGGTAGATAGTGTGCTTCATTGAGACTGTGACCTTGGTGTTCTTTGTAATGTTTTATTTACCTTGAGGAAAAAGTATTTGCTACTTGGCTTACCTTATAAAGGGTGAAAACTGTTACCTGTACTATTACTACTAAGTAGTGCAGCTGTTGCTTCTGGTGCAGTGTGATGGTGGAAAGCAGGGAGACAGGACATAATGTACTTTGAGAGGAGGGTGTAGAACAGAGTCTCCATTTGAGAACATCAGAGAGAGGAAAGGTGTTTTACCTTTTTTGTTGTTTTACCTTAGTTGTTCTGCCACTGACTGGAAATACATGGAAGCAGAGATGTCAGTTGGTCTATAGGAGGCTCTTATTATTAAACTGTGCTGTCAAGTGCAGCAAGTGAAGCCTAAAATGATTGTATCTTGTTTTGTGCTGCTTACTGTGAATGCAGCCTCGGAGATTTCAGCAAAGCCAAATAGGCCTAAAACCTGGGCAGTGATGGAGGCAATCATAATGTCTTCTAAGGCAAATAGTAGAGACTCAGTTATGGAAGTGGTGCCACTTTCCTAACTCCAGGTTCTCATTGTGCTGTACTAATAATGACTGCATGCAGAAAGAGTAGGAAACAATTTCCCCTTGAATAATAAAGACTACAAAAGGGCAGAAATGAGTGAAACGTTCTACTTGTATTTTTGTGTTCACACAATGGCAATGTCCTTGTTAATAAGAAAGATGCTGTTTTAAGGCAGAATGTGAACATGTTATTAAAAGCATTCTTGAGAGGAATGTATAAAAGAAATCTTTTAATTCAGGTAGGTAGTGAATTTGAAATAGTGCTTGTTAGAACTGCTTCAGTGTGGGTTAGAACATTTTTATTAATCTTTTGGATCTTTTTCAGAAGAAATGGGAATTGTGACTTTCTTTACACCACAATGCATACAAAGGGTGCAAGAGACCCCTCTTCTAGATCTGAATTTGGATTTTCTTCCTCCCAAGTTAATGTAATAACTGGACCACTTGAAGCTGAAGTTGCTTCCTACTTTATTTTTCATTGCATCGATGAAAGAGCATGTTTCAAAAAAATAATTATATCATCAGTTCTAATTATTACAATGAATGTCTTGTGTCTCCCCACCTGCATTTTGTGCTTGAGTCAAGTGCCCGTTGTGAGATGAGCACTGAACTAGTCCCGCAGGGTTTGTACTGGCTGTTACAGCTGTTCCTGCGTAGCCAAAAAGGGAGGGGGTGAAGGCAGTCTCCCGTGCCCTGATGCACAACGAGCTCCTTTTTCTGCATCATCAGACTGCAGCCTTCTGCACAGCATTTCACATACGTAGTTGAAATTGCATCTTCTGTCATTAAAATAAGGCAGTATTCTTAGTAAAAAAAGCTGTGACATTTTTCTGTCTGGTTGATGTTTAAAAACGACCTTAAGGAAGTTTAATATCGCTGTAAATTTAATACCAGAAGAGATACATCTTTATGATGTAGAGTAATTCAGTATTTTTTCTGTGCTGGTCTAAAAACCCCCAGCCCTACTTGCATTCGAAGGGAGGGCGATTTCACAGAGCCCCACTGTGCCACGTCGCTGACGCTCCGTACACAGAACGCACTGCTGCTTCCGACTTCAGAAACAACTTCTCCCCTCCTGAAGGTGCCACCGGTAACACCCAGCGGCCCCGAGGAGCCCTCTGCCCGCTCCCTCTGCAGTAAAAGGTGCGTGCCCCCTCCGGCCGCAGCCCGGCCGCGGGCAGCGAGGCGGGACCGGCCGCGCCCCAGGCCCGGGCTCTGCCGGCGGCAGCGCCTCCCGCTGGCGGCCGGGCCGCCGCAGCCCTGTCCTGGCTTCGCCCCGGCCCCGCCCCGTTCCCCTGGCGGTGGGCGGTGCGCCGGGAGGGGCGGGGGCAGGCGGCCGCCCAC